>CAWVRF010001203.1:0-247000 GCA_963932465.1 Maratus speciosus | reverse complement strand
ACTTGAATATGAATTAAACCTGTGCATCGAATTTTAATAAAATTGGTTAGTATGTGGCCACGACTTTTTTTTAATTTTTGCTCATTTTACGTGGAATGACCCTTTGTTAAAAAATACCGGGAGACAAAGATTCTGTTTACTTAATTCCTTTTATATTAGCTTATTTTGAGATGTTGTTATATGTGTCTACGTCATCAAGTTATTTTTATTTCGACGTTTTATTTGTATTTTTATTAATGTTGCACTAATTTATTTGTTCTTTCGTTATTTAAAATAAAAATTATATCAATTTGTATAATTTGGCGAGTGGTTTGGCGATTTATATAATTTGGCGAAATTAGTCGACGGGATAATCAAGTAGTACCGCAGCGGATTTGGCGTTAAAATTTCCCCAATCAAAGAGAAATGAATAGAAATCCGTTTATTGGGAGATCGCCACTGTTTTTGAAATCATAATTCAATCTTTCGAAATCTTTTTAAAGCCGATCACATTAGAGTGCATTTAGAGTCTGCGGTGTCTGGACGGGGGTTGGCGAGCGTAGCTCGTAGGGGGCCGAGCCCCCTAGTAATATATAAATAAATAAATAAATAAATATAGGGAGACTATGAACTAATAGTAGGAATTGAAAAATGAAGCTATCCTTGATATGCTCCCATGGAATTTAACGTAATAGTAATAATAGTCTTATTTAATTGTTAAATACTAGGGGGCTAAGCCCCCTACGAGCTACGCTCGCCAACCCCCGTCCAGACACCGCAGACTCTAAATGCACGCTAATTTGATCGGCTTTAAAAAGATTTCGAAAGATTGAATTATAATTTAAAAAACAGTGGCGATTTCCCTATAAACGAATTTCTATTCATTTCTCTTTGATTGGGGAATTTTAACGCCAAATCCGCTGCGGTACTACTTGATTATCCTGTCGACCAATTTCGCCAAATTATATAAATCGCCAAACCACTCGCCAAATTATACAAATTGATATAATTTTTATTTTAAATAACGAAAGAACAAATAAATTCGTACAACATTAATAAAAACACAAATAAAACGTCGAAATAAAAATAACTTGATGACGTATACACGTGTAACAACATTTCAAAATAAGCTATTATAAAAGGAATTAAGTAAAGAGAGTCTTTGTCTCCTGGTATTTTTTAACAAAGCGAAAAGAAAGTTCTTTTAAATGAGACATTTTTTAAATTAATTCTCAAATTCTCAAATAAATGTCTAGCGCAATTTCTAAATTTAAACTTTTTTGCAATATTATTTTGTGTTCATTTTATATAATAACTATAATGTGACATAAATATGACATAATTTCTCCTAAGACTTCTAACGCACGTTAATGAATTTATTATTTTACAATATCCTCTCTCTTTTAAAATTCACGTGTATACTTTTTATGATGTAATTCTTAATAAGTTCCTGCTTTATATACGTAATTATTTAATTCTAATTTGAAAGTTTTTTTACTGTTTATAATAGTCACGTGTAAATAAATTTTTAATTTGAAGCAAACATTATTGCTTGCGCTTTTTATACAGTTGGCATCAGTTTAAATTAATACAATTTTCTGAAATCTGTAAAAAATATCTCTAGAAATGCTGAAAATTTGAATTTAAAATAGAAATAAAACCTGAAAAAATGAGTCAAAAAAAAAAAAAAAAATGCAATCTGCACTCCGGCAAATTCTAACACATAAAATGATCTAAAAATGATTACACTGCCATGTACAGTTTTTGCTGCTATAAAACTTTTTTAGTGGAACGATTTTGTCCAAATTTAGCATTAAATAACTCTTTAAATAATTCTTCGATTTGAAAACTGTCTGCTTTAGCGTGTTCATCACACATTTCTGTATAAAACCACCGATTTTCATATTATTGTATGCATTATTTTTGTTAATATTAACGAAGAAAGGCCTCCGGTCACAAAAAAATCAAAACCGGCGGCGGCGGCTGCGGCGGTGACAGCGGTAGTTACTTTTTTTTAGAATAGAGAGATTTTAATTGCTGTGTTTACATTTGTTAATAAAATCAAGAAAAGACATCAAGACTTTATATCTGATATATTAAACATGGCATCCGAATCTAGAAATATTCTCCTATCACTTCCGAATACATGAATTTTGCTGTTTATATTTTTTAGTAGGACTTGACTTATTGTATTTTCCTTGCTGTCGGCTTGCATTTAAAAAAGAAATCGCTTCACGGATAATCGGGGCTTTACTGTATAAGAAATAAGTGGTGTCCAGAGAATTTGGAGTTCAAACAAATTATAAATACTTAAAAAAATGTATATTCTAAAAACACACTCAAAATATATATTAAACATTTAATTGCTAAAAAGGGCGTCAAAGGTTAATAAAATACATTAAAAGATCTTGATAATTTCACATGTTTCGATTGAATTTACTCAATCATCATCAGAAAAACAAATAAACACTAAGATGGAAAATGACAATAAGCTATTAAAAATGAAATTTAAAAATAAATAAAAATAAAAATCACGCGCGTAATATTTTAACATGTTTCACGTTGCCCTATTTTATTTTCAAATTATCTAACAATTCAGTCCAAATATTTGGGATTTGAAATGACAAGGAATCATTGCAGAACATTGAGTTTCTGACGTAATTTTCAATAGATTCTCTAATAAAAAGTTGCAAATAAAAATCTGACGTAAATTAATCTACTTTCATTGCACAATATATATATAAAAATCTGACCTACAAATTAATCTACTTTCGTTAAACAAAATATATATCTATTGATATTTACGTCAGAAACTCAATAGTCTGGAATGATTCCTTGTCATTTCAAATCCCAAATATTTGGATTGAATTGTTAGATAATTTGAAAATAAAATAGGGCAACGTGAAACATGTTAAAATATTACGCGCGTGATTTTCATTTATTTACTTTTAAATTTCATTTGTAATAGTTTATTGTCATTTTCCATCTTAGTGTTTATTTGTTTTTCTGATGATGATTGAGTAAATTCAATCGAAACATGTCAAATTATTAAGATCTTTTAATGTATTTTATTATCATTTGACGTCCTTTTTAGCAATTAAATGTTTAATATATATTTTGAGGGTGTTTTTAGAATATATATTTTTGAAATATTTTTAATGGACGTATAAGAGAACTTCTGTTTATAATTTAATAAATTATAAATAATTTAAGTTACATTATTTGAGTGCAAAAAGGTTTATTAGCACCCGGAACGGTATGCTATTTATTTCTCCCAGCCTATTTTGTCTCCAAAAAATAACGTTACCTTACAGACGCTAGTAATAAACAAAGCAGATGTATTATTGTACAATTAAATGCACTATAGCAATTTTTTTTATATCTAAGCATCGCACATTTTCAATATTTATACCGTTGTATTGGGAAAAAAAAGTACTTTTAAATGCAATTTGTTTGAAAACTGTATCTCCATTTATTTTTGAAATATTAAATTTTTTGTAGTTTTTAGCACCATTTGTTTGATTTTGGCAACTCAAGTACTCCATTTATATAGAAAGTAAAGGGAAAATAGTTGAAAAATAGAAATTATATCTTTTTGTTGCCATTTTCTCATAACAACCGAAAGAAAATGTAATTAAAATACGTGCTATTTTGAAAAAAATATAAACGAATAATTTCTACGAATAATAAAACATGAAGCTATTATAAACTACATTTAACTTTAAGTATCTGTAGACCCTTTCAGTGTGACCTCAGTCATGACGTTTTGGTTGGAAACTGACTCTAAACAAACGGTTGCTATGCGCCATTTCTTTTTAAATAAAAATCGTGGAAAATGTTACCAGTACATATCAAGTATTAAAACACTTAGATGTGAGATATAGATATAAGATATAGCTGCAACACACAACCAAAATAGAAAATACAGCATAGCAACCGTTTGTTTGGAGTCAGTTTCCAACGAAAACGTCATGACTGACGTCACGCCGGAAATCGTCTATATTAATGTTACAAACAAATGAATGCCTATGAATAATTAGATAGCGGTTTTTTTTTGTCCAGTTTCTTGAATGACGGCATCTTTTTGCTGCATTTGTGTCTTATTTTGAGATAGTGACATCCTATGCATGCTTTACTGCAGATGTTTAAGTGTGGATCGTAAATGAGTAATTCTTAAGCGGATGCGAATGACGTCATTTTACACTAAATAAAAGTGTGTGCTTTAAGTCTTAAAATTGAAATATGTTTTGTACTATTTATATATACATATATATTTTTTTCATCGGGGGGCGACACTAAATTCTGAAAAAGCAGAATTCCCGTTTTCTAGTCTTTTGTAATCCTCTGTCTGCAAGTAACAGAGATATAGATTTTAAAAAATCATGCTTGAAAAGTATTTTTTAAACAATAAAAATTCAGTAAATTGCGATACCGTTTTCAAACGAATTAGGATATAATTTTCAAACAAATTGCGTTTTAAAGTATATTTTTTACTGCTTTTCCCGGTGTTAAAATTGAAACCTGTGGTATTTAGAAGTTTAGAAATTTCCCATAAAAGTTAAATTTAATCGTCTGCTGTTGCCATTTTCAAAATAACGTCAGTGTTACGCACAGACACGACTGTTCTTTATAATATAGACTAGCTGTTACACGTGACGTCTTTCACGTAACATAAAAAGAAGAAATTAATTAATTAAGCAAAGCATTTCCCTTCCGATAATTAAAAACATATATAATAAACCAATTCTTTTTCACATTTTATAGGAGAAAATCTCTCCATATACCGTGTGTCCTAAAAAGGACTGACTGATTTTAAAATTCAATAACTTGCAAACGGTGACAGATATTTAAATAAAAAAGAAAAATGCCCAGCTAAACTGATGGCATTGAGCTCACAGGCTATTCACACTAATTGTATATCATACTCTTATTTTAAAGAATAATGCCCCTCAAAAAAATAAGTGAAGGGGAATTAGCCCCCGTTTCACCCTTTATACTTAACCAGTGAAACTCCAAATCTAAACAGGGAAGCTCCTTAACATAATAAACAGGTATACCAAATTTGGAGCAAAGCGAATAATTCTGCATGAAAAAACCGTTTATATAAATTAAGGGGGGGGGGGCGGATTAGCCACCCTTCCCCCATTATCCTTAACCAATGAACCCACAAAACTAATCAGGGAAGTTCCTTAACATAATAAACCGGTATACCAACTTCGGAGCAAATCGAATCATTCTGCATGAAAAACCCATTTATCTAATTTAAGAAGGGCGGGCTAACCTCCCTTTTCCCCCCCTTTATCCTTAACCAATGAACCCCCAAAACTAATCAGGGAAGTTCCTTAACCTAATAAACCAGTATACCAAATTCGGGGCAAATCGAATCATTCTGCATGAAAAACCCATTTATCTGAATTAAGGGGGTGGACTAGCCCCCCTTTTCCCCCTTTATTCTTAACCAATGAACCCCCAAAACTAATCAGGGAAGTTCCTTAACCTAATTAACCGGTATACCAAATTCGGAGCAAATCGAATCATTCTGCATGAAAAACAAATTTATCTGAATAAAAAGTGGTGGGCTAACCCCCCTTTCCCCCCTTTATCATTAACCAATGAATCCCCAAAACTAATCAGGGAAGTTCCTTAACATAATAAACCGGTATACCAAATACGGAGCAAATCGAATGATTCTGCATGAAAAACCCATTTATCTGAATTAAGGGGGGTGGACTAACCCCGTTTTCCCCCTTTATCCTTAACCAATGAACTCCCAAAACTAATCAGGGAAGTTCCTTAACATAATAAACCGGTATACCAAATTCGGGGCAAATCGAATGATTCTGCATGAAAAACCCAATTATCTGAATTAAGGGGGTGGACTAACCCCCCTTTTCCCCCTTTATCCTTAACCAATGAACCTCCAAAACTAATCAGGGAAGTTCCTTAACATAATAAACCGGTATACCAAATTCGGAGAAAATCGAATCATTCTGCATGAAGAACCCATTTATCTGAATTAAGGGGTTGGACTAACCCCGTTTTTTCCCCTTTATCCTTAACCAATGAACTCCCAAAACTAATCAGGGAAGCGCCTTAACCTAATAAACTGGATACCAAATTCGGAGCAAATCTAATCATTCTGCATGAAAAACCCATTTATCTGAATAAAAAGGGGTGGACTAACCCCCTTTTCCCCCTTTATCCTTAACCAATGAACCCCCAAAACTAATCATGGAAGTTCCTTAACATAATAAACCGGTATACCAAATAGGGAGCAAATCGAATGATTCTGCATGAAAAACCCATTTATCTGAATTAAGGGGGGTGGACTAACTCCGTTTTTCTCCCTTTATCCTTAACCAATGAACTCCCAAAACCAATCAGGGAAGTTCCTTAACATAATAAACCGGTATACCAAATTCGGGGCAAATGGAATGATTCTGCGTGAAAAACCCAATTATCTGAATTAAGGGGGTGGACTAACCCCCCTTTTCCCCCTTTATCCTTAACCAATGAACCTCCAAAACTAATCAGTGAAGTTTCTTAACATAATAAACCGGTATACCAAATTCGGAGAAAATCGAATTATTCTGCATGAAAAACCCATTTACCTGAACTAAGGGGTTGGACTAACCCCGTTTTTCCCCCTTTATCCTTAACCAATGAACTCCCAAAACTAATCAGGGAAGCGCCTTATCACAATGAACCTAGGAAAAAATTTTGAAGCAAATCGGATGTTTCTATCAAGTGTTATCGCGTTACGTACATACATACGTACGTACGTACATACATACATACATACAGAGCGGGCGGGCACATTAGCACTCAGGCTTTGATAGCCTGTGAGCTAAAAATTCTTGCAGGAGGGTTATGCATAAGGTCAAAAGTTTTTTTACAGTGATTTTTTATTTTAGTTCGAATTACAAAAAAACAGATGGAGCTGCCATCAACAGACGCTAAATTCAGGCTCGATTTTTGGTACTTCGGGACCCACTCAATACATTTTCATCTCCTTTTTCCGCATGGAAGAACAGAAAGACCAAAAAATCGAGCCTGTATTTAGTGCCTACTGCTTACAGCGCCATCTATTTTATGTAATTCGAACTAAAATCGAAAATCACTCTAAAAAAACTTTTGACCTCATGCATGACCCTCCTGCAAGAATTTTTAAATATCTGTCACCGTTTGCAAGTTATTGAATTTTAAAATAAGTCAGTCCTTTTTAGGACAACCGGTATATACCGTATTCCCCCGCATTAGCTGGCATGCCGGAAAATATCGAGGTACACCAGCATACCGGAAAACTCGTATTTACCGGCATGCCGGAAAATATGAGGTTTTGCTACTGGAGGACGCTGATTTATGTTGGTTTTTCTAACAACATTTTTCATTTTAAGGAAAACGTATCAATTCTGATACCAAAGACGAGACTTCTGGTCTAACAGACGAAGAAAGCGAATATAGTGATAATGAATGATAAAATATAGAGTAAATTTGGTATTTCTAATTCTTTCGTATTAAATGAAACCCTCGATTTCAGTTACATTTCGGATTTTTAAATTATCATATAAAATTACCTTTTTTGATATAAGGTAGGCAATTATTTCTATCTTTATATATTGAGATAATTATTATATTTTTCTTATCCTTTATATATAGTAAGAATATTTCTATTCATGCAATAATTTATGAGTTCTACATTGTAAATACCAGATGGGTTCTAGGGAGAGAGCTTTGTGTGAAATGATATGAAACACCTGAAACACGTTTTTATTTTCTTTTTAATACGTAAAAAAGGTAAACTAAATAATTATAAAAGTGGGAACAAACTGTATATTGCACCCCTCCTCCCCAACACCAATCGCTGCTACTGAATACAGCTAATGAAGCTCATTACTTTCCGTTTTCGAAGACCCTCTCTTTTTCCGGAATGCCGAGAAAGACCAGGGACTAACATTCAAAAATCTGGTCTCCCTCTAATTTTGCGGCATGCCGGCTAATGCGGGGTAATACGGTATTACGCTATCGCACGTGGCACAGAAAGCGCAATTATTTGTTAATTGTTTAATGGCACGCCCAAATGAAACATATCCCATTGGTTATTGAACAACATTTAATGTATCCCCATACCTATAAGGTGGTTACCATAGGGCAACCTGTTCTGTCGCCAAATACCGCCAAGTTTGCCGCCAAAAGTGACGCCAAATTGGCGATATCTCTAATATTTCGCCAAATTCCCAAAGATTTCCATTGTTAACCAATAGGGTTTACTTGCTTACAGAAAATCAACAAATTGAGATATTTTAATGCAATAAAAACTGATATTAGCTTAAGGGATTATTTTAATTATATTTAACCCTCTCTCTGCGTATTTTTTTTTTTTTTAATCAAAATAGGTCTAAAAATTGCACTTTTTTTATTAAGTGTTTCAAATCTATATATAGCTTAGAAGCTTAGAGTTTAAATATGTAAACATTTTTTCTAAAAGAGTTCAGGATCTTCGATGGGATAGGATATTAGAAATTAGGCGAAATCAGGGCTGTCACTGGAGACTATTTTTATTGTCTCGCACCACTATTGTAAAAAAAATCTATTTTGTAGTACAGATATCTTGTAGATGTTGTTAAAGTCTATATGGAATTTTTGTACTTAAAAAGTGATCCCAGTTGAATTAAAAAATAGCCGCCAGTGGAAAAAATGAATCACCGAGGAAATCTCGGATTGCGCGAATTTTGCTACTTTTACGTTGCCCGAGGAAATCTCGGGTTGCGCAGCGAGAGGGTTAAGGAAGTCGAAGTAAATTAAATTATGAATAAAAGTAACATGATGCAATGCTTAGCATGAACATAAATTTTAAGGGAGACCAAACTGGTCGCCAAGGGCGGCTAGTATGAGTAATTTAAGGTATTTCTTTATTATAGGATCATTGACATATCTCAGGTTTATACGATGAACCAAGATGTCTGTTTACATCATGAAGTAATAAGAAAATGGCACAGATGTCATATACGCAACGGGGTACATAATTGTTGCCAAAATAGATTATTTTGCTTGACATGGTAACCCGGCTATTGTTGTTTATTTATTAATAAATTGTTTATTTACTTTAATTTTCTTTTAAAATTACATAAATTAAAGAAACTTTTTTTTTAATTAATTGCTATTTCCTTTTTTAAGTAATAGAACATAATTTAAAAATATACATGTAATTGGTATTCGAAAATGATGTTTTCGCCAAATTGACGTCAAAAACAGATCGCGCCAAACCAGGTGCGTATATGGCATCTGTGGCAAGAAAATTGTCGGATGATACATTTTTATATGTTTTATAATCATACTTGGCATCAAAGGTGGGAGAAGAAATTATCATCTAGAATATTATTAAATTATCACACAATTGAAAAAAATTGAGAAAAAAGTTTCTTTAATTTATGTAATTTTAAAAGAAAATTAAAGTAAATAAACAATTTATTAATAAATAAACAACAATAGCCGGGTTACCATTTCAAGCAAAATAATCTATTTACTACACAAAAAATAAACCTGTTTACAACAATGTATTTATTTTTACAACAAATGTCTTTCTCCAAAAAAAGCAAATTGAATACGAACCCGATTACAGAACATAACCTTTCTATGTAGTTAATTTTTTACTTTTTAAGAATGAAAATACATATTTCCTGCTAACCATTACGTCATTTTCGACATTGATAATTTTAGTGTGCATATTATTGACATTTGCTATCCATTTGCTCTTCAAAAGTTTTTATTTTTATTTTTAAATGTTAAATTTAAATATTTATGTTAACCGTGCGCAGACGATAAACCGTAAGCATTGATAACAATTTTCTTTAAATAATAAGAATTAATACAATAACACAATCTCATTTTATTTCAACATCAAAGCATATTCGTTTTATATTCCATATATGACGTCAGATTTGGCTTCATTCCGCACATACTCAAAATTCATGCACCTTGTATTATTAAAAATACTTGGAAATTTCCGTTTTAATCTTTCAATCGGAAATTAAATTATTATTCTGGGTTTTTATCTTTTGGCAACGAAAAAAGGAAGATGGTTAAATTTTATCGGAAAAATGTCAATTCATTGCGTATGAAAAATAATGAAATTTTGTATTATTAAGCAAAATATTTGAATAAAATAAATGGAACATAGCCTATGTTCATTTCCAGGTTGTAATCCATCTATATCCAAAAATGAAAAAGCATTAATTCATCCGTTTAGACGCAGGCGTCATTCAAACTTTCGGACACTCATTGACAATTATAATATTATATTATAAGGATGTCTTTTGTAACGTAACATAAAATAGCTATTTCGTGAATAAAGTATGGGAAAATTAGTATTAAGAATTTGGTATGAACTCGAAATTTCTGATTAAAAAAATCACCAGATTTGGCAACACTGTTTGCGGCCTGTGTAGTGTTTAAAATACAATGTTTCATTTATTTTTTTATATTATTTATTCATATATTTGGCTCGTTGATGTACATAATTTCATATGATTTTTACATAAGGAAAAGTTTAATTAATTTAGAAGTTTTATAATTTCCCATAAACGTTAATAAAAGTTAAATTTAATCGTCTACTGTTGCCAATAGCAAAATGACGTCATCGTTACCCACAGATATGTTTGTCCTTTATTTTATAGATAGACTAGCAGCCTAACGCCCGCTACGCTGGTCAGTTTTTCTAAAGAACCTTGAATCAAACGAAATATATTTGTGAATTTGATCATGCGTTTTAAAGCAATATGGACATTTATCTGGAATGCCCATTCTAATTGGTGAAAACAATCTGAACGTTATTACGCTATTATATCGTTTGAGCCATACAAATTTTAGGCTGTTAAGGGTCAACTTCTTTCGTTGATCATTTAGTGTAGTATTCGGTGAAGAACGATAGAACAATATGTAATATACTAAAAGGGTTCATGAAAAATTATCAATGCAAATCTCATCAGAATCTGTTAATTGGACATACTGAAAAGGCTAATCATTCATAATTTGGTTCGCCTGCTTCTAAAACATTCAGTCTTAATTCTATAATCAAGCAACCTGTCGACCAAGCAACACCAAGCGAATGATATGTGCTTTATACTAAAACATTCACTAAAAAATTAACTTACCGAGCAAGTTCCATCGAAATCCACTTAGCAGGATCTTTTAAACTGGAAAATGCACCGAAACATGTCATAAAAATAATCTAATTAACAGTTTAAATCCAGTGAAAATTCATTCAGCGGAACCTTAAAAAAAAAGCCAATCTTTCGAAATTGGGTTCATCTGATTTAGATCTTTAACCATAATTATTTAATTAAGCAACGTAGAACATTATATTTTACACTAACATCTTTTCTGTAAATTATCTAACAATGTAAGCCCCATCAAAATCAATTCAGTAGAAGTAAATTTAAAAGCGGTCGGAATGAAATTTCTCTTTGCATTTTATATACATTGAGATAGTTAAATATAGCTATCATAATCATGTTAACCTGATTATATAGAACTCTCAGGGATGTAGGGGTAGGTATACGTCGCATCATTTCTGGATTTTTAAAGAAACTCTGCACAACTTCCATAACTATAGTATTCTAGTATACATCCTTTGTGTGTAGCGTATTACCCTCCAATTTTCTTTACTATACCACAGAGAACTTTTTCCGCATAGCTTCGTAACTAAACAATTTTGAAAGATATGACAAGTATTGAAAAAAATCCCAGAAATGTTATCTAACTAATTGTGCAACTGTCATTAAAATACATTCATTAAAATTTGAAATCTTTCCTAATCGAGTTCACCTAATTCTAGAACTCTCGTAACTATTACTAAGCAACTTAGAACGATAGTTTTTAGATTAAACTATTTATAAACCAAATTTACTATCTAATAGTGTCAGTTCTGTATTTATGTTCAGTAGAATCTGAGTTATAATCAATCGGAATGAAATAGGAATGTAAAGCATAAGCTTTACATATAGTAATAGAAGCCTTCGCTTACTACGCTGGTCGGTTTCTCCAAGCGAAACTTTAATCAAACGAAATATCGGTATATTTGATCTTGTGTTTTATAGCAATAAATACATTTATCTCTAATGATCATCCGCGTTGCTGAAAACAATATGAACGCCATTACGGTTTTATATCTTCTAATGTCTCAGACAAAATTTGGACTGTTATGAAACAAATCTTTTAGTTGATTATTTATAATTCAATATAAAAAAGAACGGAAGAACAATATGTAGCATATTAAAATCATCCCTGAAAATTAAAAAATGCAAATCTCATCAAAACCCGTTCAGTAAAACCTTTTAATAAGACTAATTTTTCATAATCGGGTTCACCAGATAATACAACATTCAGCTATAATTCTATAGCAAAGCAATGTAGAACAATATGTGTTATATACTAAAATCTTTCCTGAAATAATATCTAACAACAGCGCTAATTAACTGAGTAGAACCTTTTAAAAAGGCTAATATTTCAAAATAGGGTTCACTGATTAAAGAACTTTCGCACATAATTCTATAACTGAGCAACATAGAATAATATGTGTTATATATGAAACACTTTCTTGAAAATTTATTTAACAATGCAAATCTTCTCAAAATCCATTGAAAAGAACTCAAGTTATAAGCGGTAGGACCGAAATTGCCCATTTTATTTTATATTTGAAGTTGATAGTTAAATATATCTTTCATAATCAAGTTAACGCGATTGTAGAATTTTTAGGAATGTAGCATAGACTATACGCCGTAGACCTTCTGGTGTTTTTTAGAAACTCTTGCACTCCATAGCTATAATATATATACTCTCTAATATATATCCTCTGCATGTAGATATTATCCTACTTTTTTTTTCAACTACACCACTGAGAACTTTCCTCATAGTTCCATAACTAAAAATGTAGTATGACATTTCAAATATTGCAACAATCCCTAATATTACCTAACTGTGCAACTCCAATCAAAATACGTTCAGTAGAACTTTAAATAAAAGGTAATCTTTCACATTCGGGTTCACCTAGTTTTGGAACTTTCTCTTGTAATCTAATTTTCTGCAATCTGATTTGTTGCCAAGCTTGTGCTTCAGAAAAACAATAACCCAGAAGAAAACTTCGCTACAGAGAAGTACCATCCATGCAAGAAGTACCAACCATCCACAAAAAATAATCTAACTAACAGTGTAAGTCCCATCAAAATACATCCAGCAAAACTCAAATTATAAACGGGTGGAAGAAAAAGCAAATTTGCATTTTATATAATTACAGTAGATGTATCTTTCATAATTGCCTTTCTGTATAGCTTTTCCAATAGCTCTATAACTAAAACTAAGCAACGTAGAACACTGTGTGTATACATAAAAACCGTTCCAAAAACATAACCTAACTAATAGTGGCATATCCTATCAAAATATTATAAAGAATAGGAATAAAGTGCAAATTTCCATTTTAAATATATAGTGGATATAGTGGATATAGTGGATATATAGTGGTATATAGTGGATAATGATAATACGATTTTCTGTAATAGAATTCATTATGAAGTTTTCGCTTCATACATAAACGATGCTTTCAACATTGTAATTAATACACCGATTGAAGAAGTATCCGATTACGGAAGATTAACCAGAAATTCCATGAACAACTATCCAAAGAAAGGTGAACATATGGCTTTTATGATACTTTTATGTTAGCCGGGCGCAAGTAATAAATCAACAAAGGTTGTTTCGATATCTTATTCTTATTTTATTATTTTCATTCAAAATAAAAACATTTCACTCATTTCATTTATAATACATGCTTTACACTAATGTCATTGAAAAAGATGAAAAGTAAAACAATAGGAAATAATGCCATAACTTAAAACAAAGAATTGTTTTTAATTTACATACGCGAAATGTAACTACTGCTATTGGCAATTTTAAAAATGCTAATGGCGATATTTACATACGGATACGGCTGACATAAAAGTACCCATTTTTTAGGTGCGTTCGTAATTATATAAATACGTAGCACCTATAGTCGTCGTTCAGTCCGTCTGTCCGTCTGTCCGTCTGGCCGTCTGTCCGTCTGTCCGTCTGTCCGTCCGTCCGCATATAACAGAGCAAAAACTACCCAACAGAATGGTCTGAAATTTCAAATGTATGATTGGTGTAAAATTTTGTCGAGCCATTTCAAATTTTATAAAAATCGGATGTATAGTTTAATTACAGGGACAGTCAAAAGTTTTTCTTTACATTACGGCCAATGGGAAAAATTATTGAAAGTGCATTTTAATGTTGTTACAGCCTTCCGAATCATCTGAAATTTTAAATATATAATTGTTGCAAAATTTTGTCGAGCTATTTCCAATTTTATAAAAATCGGATGTATATTTTAATTACAGGGACAGTCAAAAGTTTTCCGTTACATTACGGCCAATAGGAAAAAATTATTGCAAGTTCATTTTAATGGTGTTACAGCCTTCCGAATCGTCTGAAATTTTAAATATATAATTGTTTCAAAATTTTGTCGAGCTATTTCCATTTTTATGAAAATCGGATGTATAGTTTAATTACAGGGACAGTCAAAGGTTTTCCGTTACATTACGGCCAATGGGAAAAAATTATTGCAAGTTCATTTTAATGATGTTACAGAATACGAATGGTCTGAAATTTTAAATATATAATTGCTGTAAAATTTTGTCTAGCCATTTCAAATTTTATGAAAATCGGATGTATAGTTTAATGACAGGGACAGTCAAAAGTTTTCCGTTGCATTACGGGGAATGGGAAAAAAAATGCAAGTGCATTTTAATGATGTTACAGACTATGCACTTATGAAGTGCAAAAAAATATACATTCAGTACAATATGGGATGCAAAAAATAATTATAAAACTAGTTATAGTACGAACGCACCTCATTTGCCACGTTTGACGAGCAATTTCCAACTTGTTCTTCTTATCCACGAGCAAGTGATAAATCGCGATGCATTATTTCAATTCCAATTTCTTCCATTAAAAAAAGTAATACTTACGCATTATTCGGACCATGAGATAGATCGCCAAAAATGGTTGACAATTGCCAAACTTGTTTATCGTTTGCCAGTTACGTTCAAAAAAGTAATTTAACATTCTTAAATACATAATCTTGTTAAAAATGGCAAATTCTTTTAAGTAAATAAATAAATAAAATATATAACACAAAACTACATACTATAAACTATAATAAATAAAAATTATAATAATAAAATTAATTTAAATCTATACTAAATAAACTATCAAATGGACAAAAAATAAGGGTTGCTGTAATTAATGAAATTGTCATGCTTGGCGCAGTTGTATCTGACATGGCCCGGATGTAAGTACCACAAAATTTTTAAAGTCGTACAAACATTGCTTTCCTTTTTTAAATATTTTCGTTTTATAATGTTAATTTCAAAATGGATCGCTTCCTTGTATTTTAAATAAATTCAATATCCCAACAAAAAGTTTTCGGTAAAAAAAAGAAAAAAGCGCCAAGTTCTCCTTAATGTTTCGGCCAGAAAAAGTAGTGATATCTGAAGTTCGCACAAGTTAAAAGCCAAACATCCCAAATCTTTCATTGAAAATGGCTTCCTGCGACTTGGCCGTTAATGCCTTCCATAGCATTTCAAAATTATTGATTGGAAATTTCGCATTTATGAATTATTTAAAGTTTAAAAGTAATATTAGAATGTAAAGAGGCAAATTCACATAAAGACATTATAAGTAAAATATTTCTGATAAATACCATCCAGTTTCAACAAACATTAGTTTTGATTACAGATCATTTAGTCCACTGGTGGTTTAATTGCCATTTTGTACGGTCTAAAGCTAAAGTCATTAACGTAAAACCCAAGAAATAAAACAAAATTTACTTACTTCAAATCTCTCTATAAGTTACATAATATTTTATTGTATAATATTGAAATCTTGTGCATTGACGAAAGAGATTTTTTTTGTTTGAACATTTATTGTAGTTTGCATACATTAAGAGGTATTCGATTTATAAACTGTTAAAGCTGATACTAATTATGTTTTAGCAATTAGAGATATTATCTTCCGAAACAAGTATTTTGTTATTTTTAACTTCTAAGTATTTAAATAGACTGAAGTGGTTTAAATGCTTTTTTTAAATGCGTAACTTATTTCTGTACTTTGTGCAACAAAATGCCTAAAATAATGAAAAAATGTAGTTGGCATGTAGCTCATTTGTACATACTTTAAAATTTGAAAAACCCTCTCAAAGGCATTGACGGCCAAGTCGCAGGAAGCCATTTTCAATTAAAGATTTGGGATGTTTGGCTTTTAACTTGTGCGAACTTCAGATATCACTACTTTTTCTGGCCGAAACATTAAGGAGAACTTGGCGCTTTTTTCTTTTTTTTACCGAAAACTTTTTGTTGGGATATCACTACTTTTTGTATGTTTTTTCAATTTTTTTTCTAAACTATAGTAATTAAAAAAAAAACTTAAATTTTGGTACTTTTATGTTAGTCGGGAGCAAATCTCCTCATTAGCATTTTGTTTTTCCACCAATAGCAGTTTTCATTTTTCACATGTGTAAATTAGTAACAATGGTTTGATTTTTTAAATAAAATATTTTGGTTTACGTTATTATTTCTTATTTATTTATTTATTTCTATGTTACATATTCTATTAAATAAAATGAGGGAAATGCATTTATTTTAAATGAGATGACTGAAAAGTTTATATTTTTAAATGAAATGAATACAATATGAAAAATGGAGTTAGGAACAGTATTTGGCGATTTGCCACTCGCGCCCGGCTAACATAAGATTTATTTTATTGAGCTTTACAAATTTATACTTTATTTCTTTTGGTATTAAAGTACTAGCCGCCTCTAGCAAGCAGTATTTGCTCTATTAATTGCATGTTAAACGTTGCATCATATTACTGTTATTCATAATTTACTTGCCCATTATTTCGCCAAGTCGAAAGCTTTTGATAGAGAAACCAAGAACTCTTTACGATCATGGAAGCACATCATATATTTTGTGTTGTTATGTATTTCATCTTTCATGACAAAGATCTCTTAACTCACTTATGCATGTTTCCTTATCAGTTACGATTCGTTCGCTAATGCGGAAATTTTTAATCCTATTAAGTGATCGTTTCTAATTGGGCTCACTGCCAGTTGTTGTATTTTAACTGTTACGATTGGGTACAAGTGAAATGGTTCTTATGAAATCCTTTGACAATATCTGCATTTACATTAAACCATATTGTTATAACATAACGTTAACCTTTTCAATAGACTCGATTACGGAAGAATAGAAGGTCTACGGGCTCACTGCCATTGATCCATTTGAAAATCTATCTTTCTTTTCATCTAATCCTGTTGAGAAATTAGCCAATGTGCCATGGTTTTAAGATTTTAGCTAATTTTATTCGAAACTTGAAAACTAAAATGCGAAGAACCGGATAATAGAAGATTAATTCTAACGTACATATCTATTAACAGTTTACATATTATAGAATTATAATAATCATAAGGAGAACTGGCAGTTTCTCTGCTTTAATAGTTTCCGTAAATTCTCTTTATATAATACAGAAGTATTAGCAGAGTAAAGATTAACAACATAGTCACAGTAAGTATAATAACAGTTCAATATAATAACAATGGCAGAGGTTTTGTGCAGTGACGAAACTATTGGCACTTTGGAAATATTCGTACGTTATACCATTTAACTATTCAGTTGATATGCGGAAAAATATAAATAGATGGCTCGCATTAATAATTAACTCAATGAAAAATAGCCACTAGCGTCAAATACTCGCCAAGCCTGTCAACATTTAGCGAAGTGTCGCCAAATTTGATAATATATAATGTCAATTCTCAAATTTGGCGACAAAAAATGTTTTGTTTATTCTGACGTCATAATGATGAATATGTATTATGTATTATACACATACCTATAATATGTATGATGCAAATATATTACGTATTGTATGCATATGTATTATATGTATGATGCATATGCATAAAGTTCATTAACATCACTAAAACGCACTTAAAGGTATAGTGTTCCATAAATAGTAGGGATAATTGCCAGATTAACCAGAGTGCTATTAAGATTAGAATTCCGACATTTATAATAGACCGGGAGGCGTCTGCACACACCATCACCTCATCGAGATTACAGCTGAAATTTTAAGATTAGTCTAAACTAGATTAGCATATTAAAATCAAACTGGTCTGTTAATTCATGTCTTGGTAGAAACCACCTGAAGGCATAATTTTAGTGGTTGACTGATAGGTTTACTATTGTATTTTCCTGCATACAAAAGTATAGAAACATGGAGGAATGGGTGCAGGAAAACACAATGGAAAATCCACCAATCAACCCGGTAAAATCGGGTCTGTAGGTGCTTTCCACAAAGATATGACTTGGCAGACCATTTACCTTTTAATACGCTAATCGATTTTTAACTAATCCTAAAATTTCAGACGTCAACTCGATGAGGTGATGATCTCTGCAGACACCTCCCGGTCTTAAACAAAATTTGTTTTAAGGAAGTAAAAGATAGAAATATGGACAGATAAACTGAAAGATTCGCCGTATTAAGATTTTTGAAAAAGCATATAAAAATTCATTCAGCTTGAAATCATGTAACACCTTTATAACTCAGGCTAATTTTCTGTAATCGGGTTTTGGCGACCAACATATCTTATCTATAACTATAATCTTTCTTTTACAGATTTAAAATTAACAATAAATTAACAGTAAGTAGTCTAATATTACAATATAATAACATTAGCAGCGGTCTTCGTACGCCGTACCTGTCGCACATCGTTAAAGACATCTTTATTAGTTACACATTTCATTTAATTAAAAGGAGATTTTTAAATTTTCATATGAGAATTAGGATATTTTTCCACTATAGGGACCTTGGCATTTTTTTAAAAATCTTGGCGCAATTCGTACTTCAGAAACTGAGATATGTTGCCAAATGATATAAACAACTATGAAAACAAACCTGATGAACTTTTATGTTATTTATATATATATATTTATATACGGTACTTGTTAGTTATCCCGTCGACCAAATTACTGTCGCCAAAGTTTAAGATTAAATGCCAATAATGGTTGATCGTAAATGTCGCATTCACTTGACAAAACGTGTTTACGTCATCAAATGATTTTTATTTTGACGTTTTGTTTGTATTTTTATTAATGTTATAATAACTAATTTGTTTTTTCGCTATTTTAAATAAAAAATATGTCAATTTGTATAATTAGGCGAGTGGTTTGGCGATTTATATAATTTGGCGAAATTGGTCGACGGAATAACTAACAAGTACCTTATATACATATAAACATTTTATTTATACATGTATAAAATTATGTTTTTTATATACAAATTATTTATGTTGGTATATAAAAATAAATAAACGGGTTCCTTAAATTAAATAAATTGTATACAAATGGAAAAAATTGCTTGTGTATATGACACAGTAAATAGGTTGCCAGAAAATACGTTATTATCACATTTCTTTTCTTGTCAAGGCTATTTTCTCTATTTCGCCAAGGCAACTATATCGGAAACGTACCGAATTGCTGTTATATTTTGGTAAATGTTTTATTGTTTTAATATCGTAAATATATCATAACCTATACTGATTAAAATTTTTAGGTATATTCATTTTTTCTATTTAATCAGCATTTTCGGGAAAGCATATACAATTTTATTCAGTTTGAAATTACGTGACACCTTCAAAACTCTGTAATCGAGTTTTGGCGACCAACATTGGCCCAATTGAATGTATACAGCCAAATCAACACCCCCTGTTTGGAGAGTTTAGAAGCGGAAATTCTGTGTTTTCAGATTTTTCTGGTTAATTGTGCTACAAACCCAACTTACTTGTGAAATTTCATGATTCTACGACTTTTAGAAGTACCTTAGTTATTTGATGATGCGAAGTGAGTCAGTGACAAAAAAGCGCTTTTTCGGAATTTAATATTTCGAAAACTACTAAATACAGAAACATGAAATTGTGAACTTTAGTTCAGTTTGACCATATGAACATGTGTATAAAAGAAAAAAATTCTATATCTCTCCCTAAAACGACATTATGAGGGGGTGGAAAGTATGCCGAAATGGTTCAGGAAAAGGTAGCTTACGGCTTGTGCGAACTTGGCGGACGCACTGCCGTGCTCCCAGATATATTTTTTTCTTTTCTTCAAGGCGTTTGTATTGATTTTTTTTTCAAACTCATATAGCCGGTTCAATTCTTTAACCAAAAGATTTAACAAAAAGATTCAATTTGAATTTCTTCCGTTGCTACAGTAACGGATGTATAAGATGAATGAATATGGATGAATTATCACTTATAATGGTATTTCGAAGTTTTGGCGCCAAAGACATCGCCAAATTAGAAATATATAAAATATCTCGCGAACTATTGGGCTTAAAAGAATTTAGTTAGTACCATTCGATTCAGCATGCAAAAATACACCAAAATATGTTATCAGTTGAAAAATAGCTATAAAATAAGATTTTTAAGGAATTTTTTAAAAGTGCGTTCGATTTTTTACCCCCCTTAGGGGTGGAATTTTAAAATATCCTTTCTTAGCGGCACCTATGTCATAAGAAGAATTTTTACCCTAAATTTCAAGACTTCAGGTTCAGTAGTTTGGGCTGCGCGTTGATTAATACAAAATTCAGACTTTCTTTTATATATATATAGATATTTTGTGAATAAAATACAACAAAATGAGTATTAAAAATTTTCTGGTATGAACTGGAAATTTCTAATTAAAAAAATCGACAGATTTAGAAACACTGTTTGCGGCCTGTATAGTATTAAAATTGCAATGTTTTGTTTTATTTTAGCCCTCCGATACGGTATGCTATTTCTTTCCCCCAGCTTATTTTGTGCCGTTTCCAAAAAATAACGTTACCTTACAGAAGATAGCCGTAAAACAAAGCATTACGATTAAATAATCTTTAGCAATTTTTTTAATTTCTAAGCATCGCACATTTTCAATTTTTCTACCGTCGTATTTGGAAAAAAATGTACTGGGAAATACGTTTGGCACGAAAACGCTTAACATGAAAAATCGGTTAACACGAAATGATATAGCTGTCCGGGCAGTATACTATGAAATTTTCTTTTAACACGAAACAAAAATCGTTTAACACGAAAAAAACTCACTTTGCATCTAATTAGTTTGAGTTGAAATTTGTGAATTTTGGGTGAAAATCAGAGAATTTCGTGTTTTTTTTTTTTTTTTTTTTTTTTTTTTTTTTGTGGTAAGTTAGTTTATGTTTTATAAGCACAGTGGCTGAGAAATCGGTTCGAAAACAAACTACCATTTCGCTTCAAATGAAGATGAAGCTGTTTAATACAGCTGATGAAAAAGAAGGACGACAACAAAAATTTGCGAAGAGTTTGGCATTGTCAATTCTACTTTATCAACGGTAATAAAAAACAGGGAATCCATTACGTTAATGTTTGAGTGCAGCATGTTTAAGCCAGAGAGAAAACGTATGAGAACTGCTAAGCACGAAGATTTAGAGACAGCTTTGTTTATTCGATTCAAACAAGCTACATCTCAGAATGCTGAAAATGAGACTTCAAAAAAATATCTTTTTTTTTTTTTTTCAAAAAAAAAAAAAAAAGCCTTTTATCCTGATGGATGCAACCTGCTAGTTGTTTAACAGGAAATCAAAATAAAATTTGACGACGTCAAAAATATTTGTGAGTTTTATTCTTTTTTCTTTACGAATCTTTTAACGCAAAATTCTTTTAACACGAAAAAAAATTTCGGCCCCTCAATTTCGTGTTAAACGCATTTCACTGTACTTTTAAATGAAATTTGTTTGAAAACTGCATCTCCATTTATTTCTGAAATATTAATTTTTTTGCAGTTTTTAGCGACATTTGTTTAATTTTGGCAACTCAAGTACTCCATTTATGTGGAAAGTAAAGGGAAAATAGTTGAAAAATAGCAATTATATCTTTTTGTTGCTATTTCCTCATAACAACCGAAAGAAAATGTAATTAAAATACGTGCTATTTTGAAAAAATATAAACGAATGATTTCTGTTAAAACATGGAACTGTTATAAATTATATTTAATTTTAAGTATCTATAGACGCTTTCAGTCATGACGTTTTGTTGGAAACGACTCCAAACAAACAGTTGCCATGCGTCATTTCTTTTTAAATATATATCGCGGAAAATGTTACTAGTATTAAAACACTTAGATGTGAGATATAGATATAAGATATAGCTGCAACACATAAACAAAATAGAAAATACAACAGAGCAACCGTTTGTTTGGAGTCAGTTTCCAACTAAAACGTCATGACTGACGTCACGGTTGAAATCGTCTACATTAATTTTACAAACAAATGAAGGCCCACGAATCATTAGATAGCCGTTTTTCTGTCGAGTTTCTTTAATGACGGCATCTTTTTGCTGCATTTGTGTATTATTTTGAGTTAGTGGCATACTATGCATGCTTTACTGTAGAAGTTTAAGAGCGGATCGTAAATGTGGAATTCTTAAGCGGATGCGAATGACTTCATTTTACATAAAATAAAAATGTGTGCTTTAAGTCTTCAAATTGAAATATGTTTTGTACTATTTATATATACATATATTTTTTTTTCATCGGGGGCATCGTTAAATTCTGAAAAAAGCAGAATTCCTGTTTTCTAGAATTTTATATTATTTATTGATATATCGGGCTCATTGATATATATAATTTCATAAAAAATTTTCCACAATGGAAATTTTAATTAATTCAATTTGACAACTTCTTGAAATAAGATTATTTTACGGTGAATTATGACCTTTAATGCATTCTTCCAAATAATCGTTTTATTGAAATAAAATTGCTGGATAATATTTTGAAAATTCTAAATATATAAAAGTTTTAATATTTTTAAATTTATTCGCGAATGTAAACGATTTTATTTTACTTTTCCTTTAGTTTTATAATGGAAAAAATGTCATTTTACTTTTTGTTTGTCATATATAATTTGTTTGTAATGTCCAGTTTATAAAATCTTAAATCTTAAATCTCTAGAATTTTTAGTCTATATTATTATTCATTATGCTCGCAGTGCAGCTAATATGTATATTAATCCACAAAAAAAAAAAAAAAAAAAAAAAAATCATTGGTGTATATTCCAATTTCTTCGAGTAAATGTTTTGAGTTGTGTATATATTTGAAAGGTTTTTTTTAACACTAGAACCGCCGGCTATTGTACTCAAGTTTTACAAAAGTGTTTAACACCAGAATTTTTCTTTAAAACTATTTAACTCATTTAATTAGCCTATTTTTATGCTGCATACATTTAATATATCTTATGGGGAAATTTCTGGTTCGAATCGACTATTATTAATTTGGGAGGGCTTAAAACGACCCCTAATGGCGGTTCTAGTGTTTCTAATATTTCATCTTTGTTCATTGTTGTGCTACAATTATTATTATTACTAGCTGCCACTGGTGATCAGTTTGGTCGCCCTTAAATGTATGCTAAACGTTGCAACATATAACATTTATTCATAATTTAATTCATTTCCTTAATCCTTCGACAAATCGGAAGATTCTGGTAGAGAAATCGAGAACTCTTTGCGATCACGATATTATTTCGTATATTTTGCTGTTATTTATTTTATTTTTCTTGAGAAAAACAGCTTAACTTACTTAGGCATTTATTTATGCATGATGTCCGTTTGCTTATCAGCTGCTATACGTTCGATAATGCGGTGAATTGAGAAACTAATAAGCAGTCTTCCGTAATTGAGTCCACTGCCAATTATCGAATTTTAGCTAGTACGATTTGGTGCTTTTAAGTATTTTTTGCGAAAAGGCTTTAATGATATCCTTATTTACATTACACCATATTCTTGCCAATATCTTTTTTGTTTCATACCAAACTTGACTGAACACTCGATTACGTAAAATTAGAAAATCTATCATTATTCTCATCTAATCGTTTTGGTTAATGCGTCATAATCGGGTTGCATACTAATTGACGTATTTTAGTGTGTAGGGTTTTTGTGAAACATAGAACTTTTGAAAGCCACTTATGATAACCACATTTGTTGTCAGTATGGCCCACTTTTTACGTTCTTCTGTCTTAAATAGAAGAAAGTACTGTAATCGAAATTTTTTTCGATTTCCGATTTTCGACGGATTTACATGTTTTAGGGATCAGAGATTCATGTTTATAAAAAGTCCTTCCGGCCAGTGCCGGGAGGAAGAGGTAGCTTTCATATTCCTTATTTTTAAAAAGCCAGCTTATATTATTCAAACACACAAAGCTCAGTTTAGTGGAAACCGATTATAGGAGATTCAATACTAAATTTTATTAATGCTAAATCATTATGAATGAGAATTTCGCGAAATTAGTCAGTTTTATCCAAGCTGCTTTTATTTGAAGTAACTTATATTTGGTTGCCAAATTCGGCGATATCTTGAAGTGCCTGTCATTTTAAGACAACATGGTGGATGAGGCTAACCAGTGAACCTGGTCGAGACTTTAGTAATTCCTGTGCACATGCTCACTCACATCGGAATTGGTTGATATATACGAGTGCTGTCGCAGGCAAAAAATCAGATTTTTCAAATTGTCACCCACATTAGAAATTCAAACTGCTATATCTGAGCCATTTTTAAGATAAAGACAAAACAAAAAATGTTCCGTAATCCTTATATCAAGGTCAAATACTTAAAAAAGAAACCTTTTTCAATTTATAATTTTTTTGCACTTTACTTTAAATATAATTTATTTTTATTTACTGGTCGCCATTTTGAAACAAGATGGCTGATAAAGCTGGCCAGTGAGCTTGGGCAAGACATTGCTATATACTATCCACATGCCTACTTACATCCAAATCTGTTCATAAATACGCCTGTTATTGCGCGACAAAAATCAGGTCGTTTCAAAATTTCAGCCCCGCTAGAAATTCAAAGAGCTATAACTCAGCCATTTTTTGAGATATAGACGAAACAAAAACTGCTCCGGAATATTTATATTAAGGTCAAACACATAAGAAAAAAATATTTTTCAATTTTCAATGTTTTTGGTACCACATTTCAAATTTATTTTTTTTTTAATTTAAATGGCCGCCATTTTGAAACAAGATGGCGGATGAAGCTGGCCAACGAACTTGGTCGAGACATTCGTACGTATTATGTATACATCAAGGTACATCCAAATCGATCCATAAATACGCCTGTTATCGTGTGACAAAAATCAGGTCGTTTCAAAATGTCAGCCAAGCTAGAAATTCAAAGTGCTATAACTCAGCCATTTTTTAAGATATAGACGAAACAAAAAATGCTCCGGAATCTTTGTATCAAGATAAACACATAAGAAAAAAATATTTTTCAATTTTAAATGTTTTGGTACTACATTTCAAATTTTAAATTTTTTTAAATTTTTTAAATGGCCGCCATTTCGAAACAAGATGGCGGATGAAGTTGGCCAACGAACTCAGTCGAGACATTTGTATGTACTATGTACACACCGAGATTCATCCAAATCGGTTCATAAATACGAGAGTTACAGTGTGACAAAGATCAGATATATATATATATATATATATATATGGATATATATATATATATATATATATATATATATATATATATATATATATATATATGTATATATATATATCAACTTTTGAACGGAGGGTGGTTTCGGGGTCTGGGGGTCATGATCGATGAAAATATACCAAAATTTTTTGAAATCGCTTTCCTCCGAACGGCTGCAATAGGTAGCTTTTTGTAATGAAAGCTACCTAAAACATTCTTATAAAAAAGTGTCTGTCTGTGTGTCCGTATATCACCATTGAACCATTAAAAAGTATATGCAGTTATGCATAGAGTTGAACAAATTTTTTAAAAGTTCTTGGCTATGGCAATCAGGTCCTCCCTTAATTCGGAAAAAAACCGTCGGTAGCGTGTGCTGTAATAGCAATTTCATGAGCGATTTTTGTGGCATTTTGAATATTGTACCATCGAAAAGTCTATCAAGTTATACATAGGATTGAACCAATTTTTTTTTTTTTAAGTTTTTGGCTATGGCAAGCAGGTCCTTCCTTAATTTGGGAAAAATCCGCCGGTAAGAGCGCTGTGAAACCGATTTTTGTCAGCTTTTTGTGCCATTTTGAATATTGCACCATCAAAAGAGTATGAAGATATGCATAGAATTGAACCAAATTTTTTGGGTATGTTTTTGGCCATGGCAAGAAGGTCCTCTCTGAATTTGAAATATTCAGACGAAAGGGGGCATTATAACAGCAATTTTTGTGTACTTTTTTTGATTTTTCATAGTTCTATTGTACACCGGCGGCTGGTGAATCGACGGAAACTTCCTATCCTGATGAGCTGACTATTCGCGAACAGCTGATATACAACAGAATCACGAAAAACTATTGAATTTAATAAATATCATGATCGAGATAAACTCGTTTTTACACCGATTAACCCCTTAACCTACGATTTAAGTCTAACAGCTCCACGGTTTGGCGAATCCATAGCTACCACTAAAATTTAATAGAGATTTTCGCCTTGTTTAATAATGGAATTTCGACGATCAAATTCATCAGAGCAGCAGAGCAGCAGATCCTCACTCTCATCAGATCACACATTGATCAGAGCAGATCAGCTCATTCGTGACGTTCATCTTTGCGGTGCAAAGGACCGTGCGCTCACGCTTTTTAAACTGAGTTTTATCCTGTTTCTACTATGTGTATTTGTGACAGCGGATTCATGATGTAGTTCCAGTTCGTAGCAGAATAGGACTTTATTGTGGACTGTTGTTAACTCCTAGTAGTGCCTTTTTGAGAGTTCTACGTCGAATCTACCATGGATAATACCGATCCATTTGACTTTAATGCAAATGCCTTGCGCATAATTAACGGTGAAGAACCATCTGACCTCGCTGCTGCATGGAGCGAATACCCATCAGTTTCGGATGAGAAACAAAGCGAAATCGTCAAGCATTTCCTAATAGAATGTGACACCCACATCAAAGGATTGGTGAATGAGACAGGCTACTCCAGCCGCGAAGACCTACGAAATAATGTGAGTAACACTTTATCTTCTGTGATGTTTTTATTTACAGAGCCATTTAACCCCCAAAGACTTTGTAACTTATCAGAATTTAAAGCTTTTATCTTTAAATATAACTTAGACCTAATTGAAACATTAACTAACTTAAAGGCAATAGCGGTGAACCCTAATGAGGGCTTCCTCCCTGCCAAAAATACTACCCGGAAAAGAACCCGTGAAGAACCCAGTAGCGTACCCTTAGCTAATAAATATACCATGTTAGCAGATAAAACTAAAGAAAATAATGAAAATACCGATATGGAAATCCCAAATTCATCTGAAGGCGGCGCAGTCGGTGGCTCTGCTTCACTCACCACCCCTAAAACAAAAATCCACCCATTTTACATAGAAATAAAGGGTAAATGGCACGAACTTGCTGCCAAAATAAAAGAGCAAAATGAGACCAACCCACTTATCAAAATGGACGGTGAACTATTAAAAGTCCACTGCAAAAATGACCCAGACTTCCGCAAAACCCAAGCATACCTAGATACTAATGCAATAGCTTACACCACCCTGAGCCGTGCGGAACAGCGCCCTCGGAAAGTGGTAATACGCGGAATCCCATGCTATACGGACCCACAAATCATCATAGATGAACTTAAACAACACAACTTTATAGCTAGTAGAGCCTCTATGATGAAGAGCAGGAAAACTGGCAAACCAATGCCCCTGTATGTAGTAAACATCCTGCCAAGAGCAAAATTTGAAGAAATCTATCAAATAACCGAAATTTGTTATATAAAAGTTACTATCGAACGATTTAAAGGCGCGGGCATTGTAAAACAATGTTACCGTTGCCAAAAGTTTGGCCACTCCTCAGAAATTTGCAACCTCCCTGCAAGCTATGCCAAATGCTCAGGAGGGCACCTAACCCCGGATTGTGACAAGTTCGGTAAGATAACTCCCAAATGTAGCAATTGTTCTGGCCCCCACCCGGCTACTTATCGTAGTTGTCCAAAACCCCCCAATTTCACAAAAATAACCAAAATTCAAAATCTTCCCCAAAAGATAAACCAGCCCAATCTTTCCCAGACATGTTGGCCCAAACAATGGCTAGCTACAATTATGTTAAACCGGCCTCAGTCCCACAAGTTACTAAGAAAGCCCCAGATACGGTTGCAACTCCAGAACCCAAACCTGAAACTACTAAATCAAACGAAAAAGAGCCAAAAGACCCCGAAACTGCAGCACCTGAACTCTCTAACAGCTCTAATTATATAACTGATCTAAAAGATATCCTTAAAACTTTTCAGGAGATGAAAGAAATCTTTAAATTTAACAAATTCATTCAATGTTTCCAAAACATAGCCAGACTTTCAAAAAATTGCAGTGATCCTATGCAAAGAATATTTATTATTATCAACGCTTTTGACAGCTTGGCCACGGAATTTAACTCACCCAATAATGAGTAATTCCTCCCCTCCCTTCTCCTCCTTAATATTCCTCTCTTGGAATTGCAACTCTTTACATCACAAATTAAATGAACTTAAACTTTTCATTTCTGGTCACCCTCATATTGATGTCATCTTCTTACAGGAAACCTTCAGACCTACCTTTAATATTAACATTCCTGGGTATAGGCTATTTCACACACCCCGCTCAGACGGCACCCCGAGAGGCGGCACTGCAATTTACATAAAGCACCATATCCCCCACTATCTTTATAGCAGTCCTACTTTTACTGACATTGAATACACTAGTATAGTCATTCAGCTTCCCCACATTAATATTCACTTACCTTCAATATACGCACCACCTACTGGTAACTTTCCTGTTAATAGTTTAACTCAACTCTTTTCCCATCACCAACACTGCTTCTTTGTTGGCGACTATAATGCCAGGAGTAGGCGTTGGAACTGTCATGGCAATTCTCCTTGGGGTACCTCTCTTCATAATCTTGTTCAACACCTTAAATTAAGCTTACACGCACCTAATACTCCTACACACATAAGCACGGCGCCTAATACCCATGATTCCATAATTGATCTTGCTATCTCTAAAAATCTTCCCTATCCTATCACCTCTACTGTCATTAAAGATCTTTCCTCTGACCATTACCCTGTCTGCTTCAAAATTGATATAATAAACCCTATTTCTCCGCCTCCTTCCGTGGCCATTGACTGGAAAAAATTTACCAACCATCTTGATAATCAAGTCATTACTTTTCCCGTAATTAACTCCATAACTGATATTGATGATGCTGTGGATTTTCTAAATTCCAAAATTATTGAAGCCCAAAACCATGCTACCTTCAATACCTTCAAAAATAACAACTCATTCATTCCTCCCCGTTATATTTATAACCTGATTAAACACCGTAACCAACTCCGGCGTCAATTTCAAAATTCTAGAGACCCCTCCCTTAAACCCCTTATCAATAGAGCTAACAATAGAATCAAAAATTGCCTTTTTAAAGAAAAGCAAAAAAGTTGGAATAATTTCCTCAAAAATCTTGCTAGCGAGGATAATTCTCTTTGGCTAATCAAACGTAAACTCAATAAAAAATATTCTCCCATTCCACCTCTTTCGGACAATAATATTAACTATGCATATACTGACCAGGATAAAGCAGACCTACTTGCCAATTCCTACGCTTTACAATTCTCTCCGAACCCAAACCTCGCTAGCCAGGAGCATCTAGACGAGGTTAGTGAAACTGTTCGCAATTTCCTAGCCGTCCCCTCTGATGACCCCCCCCCCCTACTATTCAGCCTATTGTAATACATAATATTATTAAAACACTTAAAAAACGCAAGACCCCAGGTTACGACAAAATTTCTAACACTGCTCTTAAAAACCTTCCACCCAACTGTATTATCTATATCACCTACCTTACTAATGCTATCTTTAACTTTAACTACTTCCCGAAACCTTGGAAACTCTCTATCATTTCATCCATACCCAAACCTGGAACTGATCTCTCTAATCCTACTAACTACAGACCTATTTCTATGCTTCCTTCTCTCAGTAAAGCCATTGAACGTGTCATTAGGATCCGTTTGCAGGACTTTATTCAGCAAAACAACATCCTTATGCCTGAACAATTTGGCTTTCGCCCAAAACATTCAACCCAACACCAGCTCCTTCGCGTTGTTGAGTTTCTCAGCGAAAAGCTCAACGCGAAGATCCCTGCTGCTGCCATTTTCCTTGACATCGCAAAGGCTTTTGACAAAGTCTGGCACGAAGGACTTATATACAAATTAATTAAGCTAAAATTCCTTGCTAGACTCATACATTTAATATACCTTTGCGGTCGAACTTTCAGAGTCCGCATCAATAACATATTATCCATAATTCTATCTATCCTAGCGGGCATCCTTCAAGGGAGCGTGTTGGGCCCAATGTTATTTAACATATTTTTCAATGACATCCCACGCTCATTACTTACTTATTTAGCTCTGTATGCGGACGATACATGTATCTACGCTTCTGCACAACACCCAGATAGTCTATACAGGACCTGCAGACTCATCTTGAAGACTTCCTTGACTGGTGTGACCTATGGCGCGTTCTCATCAACGAAAATAAAACTAAAGCTGTCTATTTCTCCCGTAAATTTATCTATCCTCCTAGACTAACAATAAATAACACTACAATTCCATGGTCCGACGAGGCCAAATACCTGGGTGTCATCCTTGATAGTAGGCTCACTTGGAGCAAACATATTCTATCCGTCAGGGGGAAAGTCGCCGGACCTTCTCTTGCCCTTAAACCACTTCTCAATAGTAAAACTCTTTCTGTCCACAACAAGCTCATCCTCTACAATTCCTGTATCCTCCCCATCATTACTTATGCAAGCCCTATCTGGGGCTTTACCTGCAATTCCTCTATGGACAACCTAAGCAAACTCCATAATAAAAACCTTCGCACCGTCCGAGGCGCCTCCAGATACTTACGTAATACCACTGTCCGTAGGGACCTGAACACCATCACCCTTAGGAAAAGAATTAAAGACCTTGCAAATACTTTCTATTCTACCCTATGTGACCTTCCAAATGATACTGTGGCAGGGCTCCCTGACTATGACGCCTTCGAGCCCCATCATCGCAAACGCCCGAAATATTCCACAATAATGGAATCCCCGTGAGCTTTGTGTTCACCGCATAAGATTGCTAAGTAAATTTTTTCTCCTTTTTTATTTCCTTATTTAATTCTAAAAAAAAAAAAAAAATAATAATAATAATAATAATAATAAATAAATACCTCTATATATACTTTATTATATAGAAAAAAAAAAGATATATTGCCCTGATTAGTGCCTTTTTGTTTTTGTAGGCAGCCTTGCTGCCTTCCTTAACCGCCGACCCTGCCCTTGCTTGGTGTGAGTAATTTTCTGAACTAGTGCTAACTTCTATTCTAACTTATTTTTCTCTTCATTACAGCAGTTTGTACTGCAGCTAAACCTATATCTTAATATAATTTCACTACGTAAATCCAAGTTCTTAATCTTTTTTCTCTTAACCATTAAAGCATCTATGCTAGTTATATCTTAAGTTTTTTTCCTTTTATAAGTAGTTGCAAACAACTACACATTTCTTACTTTCCCAATGGCTCTACATTATGTAAGACATCACATTTAATGAGACTGGGTGTAAAGTTGACTTCAACTAGGCAACCCCTTAACCGCTGCTTCACTGTTCAGCACTGACGATCAAATTAAACTATATTTACTGTGAAATTTTAGTGGTAGGAAGAATTTACATTTGGCTCGATCATCGTACGCGGGCTCTGCCCGTCATTGTAGGTTAAAGGGTTAATGACTGAAGCAGAAATTTAAGATAAAAATCAAAGTAGATATAGTATTGAACTAATAAAAATGAAATATTGACATTTGTAACAACATTTTGAAATATTAAAATATATGAGATAGAAGAAAGTTTTGGGATTGGCACATCCAACTAGTAAGCCTTGATGAGCAATCTGATTAAAATTCACACACCTCCTTCTAGATGCCGATCTTATTTTTCTTTGCTCTTTTTAGGGTTTCGTTCATCTGGCGAAACCCTATTCGTCTCGCTCCTCTGTCTGTCTGTCACAGTGCCCGTTCGCAGAAACTATATACGTTGGAGACTTGAAATTTTGCATACTTATAGCTGAACACCTCACATCAAACGACAAATCATAAAATTTTGAAAAAGTCTTATATTTAACCCTCTTCTCTCTAACTTCTATATTTTAAGCTTTTTTTTTCTAACTGAGCCCCTAATTAAGTTGAAGACTTAACATTTTGCAAAATTATAGCTAAACACTTGCGATCAAACGACAAATCACAAAATTTCGAAAGAGTCTTATATTTAACCCTCTGGGCTCTAACTTGTGTATTTTAAGCTTTTTATTCTAACTCAGCCCCTAATTAAGTTGAAGACTTGAAATTTTGCATAATTATAGCTGAACACTTGCGATCACATGGCAAAAAATAAAAATTTCGAAGAAGTCTTATATTTAACCTATTGGGCTTTAACTTGGGTATTTTAAACTTTTTTTTCTAACTCAGCCCCTAAATAAGTTGAAGACTTGAAATTTTGCATAATTATAGCTGAACACTTGTGATCACATGACAAATAATAAAAAAATCAAAAAGTCTTATATTTACCCTTCCGGGCTCTAACTTGTGTATTTTAAGCAACTTTTCTACCTCAGCCCCTAATTAAGTTGGAGACTTGAAATTTTGCATACCTATAGCAGAACACTTGCGATCACACGAAAAATCATAAAATTTTCAAAAAATCTTATATTATTTACTCTCCGGGCTCTAACTTGTGTATTTTAAGCAATTTTTTATCTTCCCCCCCTTTTCACCCGGGGGGCAGTTTTCTAACTTTTGCCGACACTTTTTTGACCACTCTTTCATATTATGCACCATACACTTACATGTTTTAGTTCCAATTTTTAACACCAGGGGGCGCCACCTATCTTGGATGCTATGGACCCGATTCCCTCGACTAATATGTCTGCGGTTAGGTTGTAAAACGGAGTTTCGTTCGGATAGAGGTTTGCTTAGAATAGAGTGCGCCCCTAGTTGCTAAATGTGGAACTAACAGATTTTGTAAAAGGATAAAGTGTTTTAAGAGGAATATTGAACGAAACCCTCTGTGCTATCTGTGATCCCACTTACCCACTTTTTTCTTGATACACTTCTGGAGTTTTCATAATTGCGTAACTCACTGACTTTGACATTTATGTTTAGTGTCAATGAAATTTTATGATATGTGCTTATAAATACACCGCAGCAACAATGACTCCTACAATATTATTTTATTTTTTGCTTTATGACAATAATCAACAAAATGACTGTTTATTATCTACATAATAATAGCCTAAGTCATGTGACTGTCATCAACAGTTACGGGCTGACCGCTTCACGTTTTATATGTCATTTTGCTACTTTTATGTTAGCTGGAAGCAGTTGATTCAATCGCCAAATAGGGTTCCATCGCCATCATTTCATTTAAAATATAAAGTTATTACTGACTTCATTTAAAATACACTGGTGTGCAAAAATTAAGGAAAAATCCCAAAATGCTAATTTTCAAATACGCGAACTCTCAAAAGGAAATTATATAATTCGAGTAATTACTATCTCTACAACACAGTAGTCCGTATAACATCTCATTCATGTCACACATGGTCACAAGTGTCACAGTCACTACACTCAAGCAAAAAAATAGGAAATTCCATACATCTCATTATGAGTCTCAAATGATCACTATATGTGACTCCACTGAGATGTCACTGTGACTGCTGCTTTGTGACGAGTCATCATGTGACTTTACAGTGTAGTTACATTTTGACTCTCATGTGACTGTCATTTGTAGGCTCAATTTCACTGTCATCGTGAACGCTGCATTGTGATAAGTTACCAAATAATGTCACATTAAAGTCACATGATGACTTTGAGGTGACAGAGAGACTACTGTGAAGTCACCATTGTGCTCTTTTGGTAAAAGTTTCCATGTGACTACAATATGATATTATTTGGTGACGTATCATAATGCAAAGTTCATGATGACTATGAAATTTAGTCTAAAAATGACAGTCTCATGAGAGTCACAATTTAACTACATTGTAAAGTCATCTGGTGACTCGTCACAAAGCACCAGTCACATTGACTTCTCAGTGGAGTCACATATAGTGATCATTTGAGACTCATAATGAGATGTATGGAATTCCCTATTTTTTTTTGCTTCAGCGTAGTGACTGTGACACTTGTGACCATGTCCATGTGTGACATGAATGAGATGTTATATGGACTAGCTGTGTTGTAGAGATAGTAATTACTTGAATTATATTATTTCCTTTTGAGTGTTCGCGTATTTGAAAATTAGCATTTTGTGACTTTTCCTTAATTTTTGATAACCAGTGTACATGACTTTCAATTAAAGCAAACAAATTTAAAATATATACATCAGATACATTTAAAGTACACATCTTTCTCCATCTCATTTAAAACACCATAATTGAATAAATAAAGGTACTTTTTCAATGTAGGTACTTGGCGAAAAAAGAAATTTGGCAACGTATTTTCTGGCAACCTATTTACTGTTTCATACACACAAGCTTTTTTTTCATTTGAATACAATTTATTTAATATAAAGAAGTATTTTATCCTATTTTATATGGAAACAGAAGTAATTTGGGTATTTACTTAGTTATCACATCGACCAAAAATCTATCGCCAAACTGTAAGATTAAATGTCAATAATGATTGATCGTAAATGTCACATTCACTTGACTTTAAGCAAGTTACACGTGTTTACGTCATGAAGTGATTTTTATTTCCCCGATTTAGTCGTATTTTAATTAATTTTATACTAATTTATTTATTCTTTCGTTATTTAAAATAAAAATTATGTCAATCTGTATAATTTGGCGAAGGGTTTGGCGATTTATATAATTTGACGAAATTGGTCAACGGCTTAACTATGTAGTGCCGTAATTTTTATAGACAAAAATGTGTATAAATAAAATGTTTATAAAATCGGGTTTGTTTTCAGAGCCGTTTATATACTTTGGAAACATATCTTCCTTTTTGAAGCCAGAATTACACCAAGCTTTTTAAAAAATGCCAGTGCCTAAATAATAAATAATAAATAAATAGTGGAATAAAATAATAAATAGTGGAAAATATCTAAATAAATAATTAATAATAATAAATTAATAGTAAATAAATAGTAAATACGAAAATATTTTGTTTCCACATTAAAGCTCTGTTTTTAATTTACACACCCGAAAAATAAAAGCTAGCGACGGGGAAAATGCTGTTGGCGAGATTTGCGTCCGCCCAACATAAAAGTTCACCCATTTTTACTATTTTTTTTTTTAAATAAAACTGCTTAAAATTTGATTTTCTAGAAAAAAAAATTAAATTAATGGTAGTTCTTAGTTATCCCAATTTCGCCAAATTATATAAATAGCCAAAGCATTCGCCAAATTATACACATTGACATAATTTTTATTTTAAATAACGGAAGAACAAATAAATTAGTAAAACATGAATAAAAATACAAATAAAACGTCGAATTAATGGTTTTATTGGCCATTATTGTCATTTAATCTTACAATTAATTAATTAATGGCAACCATTTTTCGCATTTAATCTTACAATTTGGAGACAGTAATTTGGTCGACGGGATAACTAAGAAGTACCAAATTAATTAATGTTTGAAAGATGAGTTATATAATATGTATTGTATATGTTGTGAGATAACTTCAGTTAAAATTAGATTGACAGTCTACATCTCTTTCCACCGAAGTAAACATAAAATATTCCTTCTTGAGTGAACGAAAAAAATATTAATTTATGGAGGTAATCATTCACACAGCAAGAATAAATGAACTTGATGTCACATTCACTTGACATCAGATTCATTATACCTGTTTATTACTTCATGAAGGGATTTTTAATTCAACATTTATCTGCATTCATAGTGACAAATATATATATATAATATATAAACGATATGCTGCCCTGATCGCATAGATTTGTTGATTTCTCTATCAGAATCTTTACATTTACGTTAGTGTTAGTAACTAAATAACATTATGAAAAAAAGTAACATCTTGCAAGCTTAGATACATTTAAGGGAGACCTAACTGGTCGCCAGAGGCGGCTAGTTATTATTATTTCTTTAACATACAGTTACAAAGGTGTAAAAATTATTAGAATAATTGTGAAATTTACAATAAAATCTTGTTATATTGAAGAAATAATATATTATTTAAAAAATACTGATCTATTTAATATGTATGTGCATCTTCTTGTTTTTATTAAAGATTCGATAAGTCTTGGCATACTTTGTATGAGTTTTTGGCAATTAATTTGAGCTCGAAGTAGCTAGGAGTTGTTCAGTAGGCTCAGGGTGTAATTTGTGTAATTTCCCTTTTAAATTTGTCCGGTTTCAATTTTTGATTTTTTTTTCAACATTGCTTTCGCTAGAGTGTCTTTCACTCGGGACGTGGCTGGGGACCTACGAAGCTTGCTTCCGCAGAAGAGTCGGAATAGAGTAGAAGAATAAAGGGCTGCGGACGAAGAGAGGCCGCTCGCCGCGGCGGTTGGAGTTCGGAGGTTTTCCTCGTTTCTTCGAAGACATCCCGAGTTAAGGGTCAGGAAAGCTCAAGGTATTAGCAGAGCTAGACCAGAAAGTTAGAAAAAAACTGAATGAAAGAAAACGACGATCAATAAGAATGAGTGCACTGAATGTCTGGAACCGTACTAAAAAACAACTTCTAGTAGTGACTGGATTCAATGCATTACTTGTTACAGGCGATTGCACGAAAGCTGCACCATTTACAACAATAAGTGCACCGATTTAGGACCACGGCAACTTCGGTCAGCAAACAAGAAATAATTGAAACGTGAAAATGAAAATGAACTATTTTTTTGGTTAAACTTGTTATCAAGTAACTTAATGTTATTTTGTAAGCTCATCTTGGATTGCTTTTTCTGATTCTTTAATTATTTTCTTTACTTATTTTTTTTTCTGATTCTTTAATTATTTTCTTTACTTAATTTTTTTTAAAATTGTTCTTAATATTCTTTCATTCGAAATTCGAGGAATTTCGTTTTCATAGTGCCAAATTTAGATGAGTCTTTCTATCAGAACATTCTTGTTTGTGATGTTGCATTTCTGTAATTTTTTCTTTACAATAGCCCAAAGATTTTCAATGGGGTTCCTATTTGGACTGTTTCTAGGCCATGGAAATGTTTTGTTTAATTAAAAATTAAAGAAATGCGAAATCACAAACAAGAATGGTCTGATAGAAAGACTCATCCAAATTTGGCACCATGACAACGAAATACAAATTAATTGCCAAAAACTCATACAAAGTAAAATATGCCAAGACGTATCGACTCTGTAATAAAAAAAACAAGGGGGTGCACACTAAATATGAAATATATCAATATTTTAAAGATAATATATTATTTCTTTAATATAACAAGATTTTATTGTAAATTTTACAATTATTCTAATAATTTTCAAACCTCTGTAACTGCAGTACTATAAATATTTGAAGATTACAAGTTTGAAATTGCATTGTTTGAAAAATTATCCATAGATAACAACTCATGATTATTCTGTTGCATTTGAATATCATACAGCAGGATAGTGCTGTATAGTAGAGCTCAGCCGCATCTTTTACGTTTTGAAACATGATGAAAAGACAACAACTCAATTACAATCCAAACCAGAAAACATTCAGTGATGAATAATGGCTTGTTGGAAAGCTCTTAATTTAGCGATGTGCCTTTCGCAGGTCGGGTTAAAAAATATCCAATATTAAGGGAATGGCACCCATTTAAACTTTACATAGCACTGTACCTTCCGTAATTTAACGATATAGAAATATCTCCTTTTTAATTTTCTAATTAAATTGTTTCTTTTGTGTTGCCACTCTCTAAAAACCGGCACAATAATTTAAAAAAAGTGATAACACGCGTATTTTGCTTTCACGAGCCAATAAAAATTCAGATTTCTCGCTATATTTTTGCATTTTTGATATCGAAGTCATTCTAGTCAGAAAATGAAAATTTTGCCCATACATATGTAAAATCTTTAACTAAACACGTGTTAGAATGACGTATGTTCATTAGAATGCTTTAAACATAGCTGCCAACTTGTACGGATTTTTGCTACCACTAAAATTTAACAGAAATTCCTGCCTTGTTTAATCACGAAAATTCAGTGTAATTCGGCGATTGAATTAGGAAAAATTTTCTATTAAATTTTTGTGGTAGCAAAAATCCGTACAAGTTGGCAGCTATGCTTTAAATGTTAAAAAATCTATTTTAATTTCAAGAAAACAATTTAGGAAAAGATAATAATAATAATAAAAAAATCGTTTGCTAGGTATGACGTCAATTTCCGTTTAACTGACATAACTTTGTTATGACGTTTTATTCTGAAGAGACTCCTGATAATCTGAAATTAATCCTTATTATTGTCATCCATAAAGTGAAAGATTTATTTTTAAGTCATACGAAAGAAATTTTCGATAAATGCAAGTTCATTTGGTTGTATTTATTGCATTTTCCTGCGTATTGTCAAGGAAATCGTATACTCCTATTGGCATATTTCTTTTTTCCAACGGAGATTTGCCATCTCGTAACCTGATTGGTCAGAGCTTTCTGTGTCAAAGTGACTTTTCTTGGCGGGAAGGAATTGTGCTTGCGACCATGAAAGTAGAGAATTTTGATAGGATGGGCGCGGGGAAAGGGATGCATTTCAATAGACTTCTGATTTATTTATTTATTTATTTTTGTTGAAATTACAGGTCAATGGCAAAAATGATTTCTAGAGAAAGAAGATAATTTCCATTACCTAATCACAAAGAGGGCGGGGTGTCATCTGAGAAGTGAAAAGATTCCAAATAACTTTAATAAATTTGTTTCTTTTTAAATTTAAGATATTTTTTAATCTATTTTACATTATTTTTTTATTTTAAATTTTCTATTAATTTGTAATTTTACTTAATTATAAATGCATTTAATTGAATTCGTAATTATTCAAATAAATTATAAATGTTACCTTTTTTTCAATGATTTTAAATTTAATAATCCTTATAATTATGAAATTCTGTAAGCTCTGATGAATATAAAATTGTCAGGAGTCGGGGAATCGTAGCAGATGTAATAAAATACTATAAAATAACAAATAGGAGAGATGATTTAAAAAAGAAGTACATATAGATATTAAACTTTGCGTGATTTTGTGAAGTAGAAATTTCAGAGGGCGGTAAATTTAAATGAAATCTTTAGAAAAAGTGAGAATCTGCGATATGCAAAAATTTTAAAACTAAAAAAACCTGCTCTGTTTGTTATTTTGGTGCAATAACAAATAAATAATACGTCGTCTAAATTTCACTTTAAATTTCAATTTCTCCTGCCCATTTCTCAGCATATATAATACTGAAATATTTATATTTAAAAAAAATTTCAATCTTTGTTGAAACAATAATCAGTCATCTAAAATCCCCCTTGAAATTTCTGCAAAAACATTTTTACCTCTCCCCCCCACCACCTCTTTTACACACAACAAAGTTCAGTTTTCTTAAAGTTTTTTTTTTTCTTTTTTGTATGCACATATTTTTATACACAACATTTGAATGGGTTTTCTGAATATGTTAAGGAAATTAATATGTTCCTTTTTGAAAATTATCCTCAAATCGCTAGCTTATTTTCTTTTGAAGAAGAAGAAAAAATAAATTATTTGCGTTTTTTATTTTGCCTGTATGATTTTATTTAAAGAAAAATAATGCTTACAAAATTCGAATATGTTGTTCAAATATAACACAGTATTTAAGCATTTAAAAATGGGCATCTTCTAAAACCCCTACCCTTTTTTTTATTGAAAAAGTTGAGGATCCTATTATATTATTGCCTAAAGCTGTTATATTTGTTGGATACTTAAATTAAATTAATGATGGTGAGTTTTTATTCCTTAGTTTAGTGACTGTGTTTCCGAACAAAAATGAATTTAGGAAGGTATTTGAGAACAGCCGTGAAATTGTCTGTCACATATTTAAGAATTGAACAGTGTTTTCCATCTTTTTCTAATAAGTAAATGGAGAGTTGTAAGCGATTGTTGTCACGGGACGACAGGTTTTTCTCTTTTCCCGCAACCAAAAATTCAGTTCGAAAAGCCAACTTTGACAGTATTTTTAAAAAAGATATTCTGCTTTTACTAAAAAATTGAAAACACCATTCGATTACATAGTTTATTAATAAGAACGCCTGTCAATTTCATGTGTTTGTGAACAAAAATGAATTCAGAAAGGTATTTGATAACAGACGTATTATTTCAATTTTAAAAGGTAAACTTAACTTAGAAATTGGCCCTGACAAGGTCCTTTTTTGTTTAACTTCATATAACATAATGTGTAATTAAAAAGAATTTCTGAACGAAAAAAATCTTACACGACAAGAAACAAAGAAGTGTTTTTCGCCAAGCACGATTCCCAGCAAGAAACATCAAATGCATGCCGAAGTCTCTGACCAATCAGATTGCGAGATACAATTTAGAAGGCAAATTTCAGTTGGGAAAAAAATATGCCTCATTTTGCGGGCGCCAAAGAAAACGTGCATTTTAATTTTAAAAACTGAAACACTACTATAACTACTTCATTATAACGCCAAATGAAATTCAATTTCGCGAGTTTTAAAAAAATTAACATTGTTGACGAGAAAGTAATCATTTAAAGAACGTAAACTTTCAAAATTACAGAGTTTCGAGAACTATTTTATGAAATCAATACAAATATACTAAAAATAAAAGCGCAAATAAATATTGTTCAATTTTTTTTTTCAAAATCGCATTTTAAATTACATACATGAAACTGTAAGGGTCTCTTAGCAATGCACTAAACATGGCTAGTTTTGAGTCATCGAAAAATGAAGTTAAAACTTAATTTTTTCTTAATAATAAAAAATATTTTCAATTAAAAAACAGTAAATTAAAAATTTTTGCCTGGTTACGATTAAATAATAATTAAATCCAAAAGAGATTCGCGTTCAATAAATGGCAAGTCACAACGTTTGGCGCGGTTTGTAAAAAAAAAAAAATTGGTAATTTTCTGGTATAGGGGGCCTTGCGTTTTTTTTTTTTTTTTTTTTTTTTTTTTTTTTTTTTTAAGTTTGGCGTAATTCGGGCGTCAGAACTTTCGATTTGTTGCCAAATGATATAAACAGTAATGAAAACAAACTTGATGAAATTTCTTGTTTAGTTAGATATGTATTTTAAATGTATGTCTATTATTAATGCTTTTTATAAACAAATTACTTCTGTTTCGATATAAAATTAGATAAATGGCGTCTTTATGTTAAATAAATTTTATAAACATTGAAAAAAAATGCTTGTGTATATGAAATGAAACAGTGAATAGGATGCCAGAGCCAGAAAATATGTTGCAAAATTTCCTTCTCCGCCAAGGCTACTTTCTCTATTTCGCTAAGGTATCTATACTGGAAAAGTACTAAAAAATCTTCGCACGTTCAGGATTGAAATAAATGGCGCAATAGCATACATTTTAGTATAGAGTTGGTACAACGTAAAAGTAGCGGAAAGTCTCCAAAAAACTTTGTCCCAACTTACGCCAATTCTCTGTAAATTAGAATGTGGAATAGGTTCACTTTAAAAACACAGAATCAATTTATTCTTTTTTTAACGCGTAAGCACACGCGCTGGGGTAAATCTCATCCCGCTCACATTTTTTTTTTCGAAATATAAATTTTTCGAGGGCGCTTCTGAACTTCCTTATACCTTTCAAAGTCAAGGTTAAGAAAGGTTCTGTGAAGGAATGTCTTTTTTTTTGTTGTTGTTGTTGGCTAGAAGGGGGAAAAATATGCCTTTTGGAATTAAGTAATCCCGCGCATGTACAAACGTTTCATTTCGATATGTTCATTCGTTTTGGGATAACACACACTAAAATAATTTTACTTAAAGAGTGACATAAAAGTTACCTGTATATGTTGATGAAAGTGTGTTAAATGTAATTAATATAAAGTTTATGAAATAATTCATGTTTTAAGAGGTAAAACAAATCGTTGCATATTTAAAAAAAAAAAAAAAAAAAAAAAAAAAAAAAAAAACGCGATTTTTACAGAGACTGATACAAAATCGGAAAATAAGTATGAAACGCTTCATTTTTCCCTAAAAAGAAATAGTACTGATGCATTTTACAATATAGAGTTGTAGACTTGCTTTTAAAACGCATTTAGCCAAAAATATAATGGTAGACAAAATGTAAAATTGAGTTACCCCATGCGTGTGGTAACTTTATAAAAATAGGTGTATGTGCTTACGTTTAAGTTAATTATGTACTAAACGACGCCGTAACATGCGCTAATTGTCTGTACATTCAATTATGTAATTTATCCGTACCAAATACGCCGATTGTCTATAGACTCGTTTAGTAATTTATCTCCTTAATTAATGCATACTTTACAAAGGACACCTACTTTCAAATTTTCCTGATTTTTTTTTTTTTAAATGGTTACAGTTAGATGTAAATATGTTAGTCATTATCACGGTATTTTAGTTTGACCTACGAAATATTATTATAAATATCCAATATTAGCAATATTTCTTATATTATTTACAGGTGTATTGTATAATATTTTCAATCACTTTTAATCATTTTTCTGCATTCAGTCGTTTTCAGATTTTTTTTAAATTTTAAATTCCCATTAAGTGCCCAAAGCAAAAATTTTTACCTTTTTATAGTTTTTTCACAGTTTTAATTCATTTCTTATGATTGTTTCTTACCCTAGCTTTTTGTGTGTTTGAGGGGTTGACATAGTATACTTCGAAGTCCCTTAATACAGAGGAGCGTGGGTACGTAGGAGAAAAATTTAAGAAATCACACTATGTATAAAACTAGACTGGCGGCTAGTCCTGAGTAAAGTATAGGTCAATATCCCAATATGGATGTTAGCTATATGTATGGGGTCATCAGAGCTCTTCAAATACACTATTGAACCAAAGTTTCTGTTAGTTTTTGATTAGGGAAATTGGCTGGGAGGGTTGATTGAGGTCATTGGTTGGTTAGTTGGGGCGGTTTTTTTGGTTAGTGGCAGTTGATTGATTAAGTTCCTGAAAGGATCTGAAAAAGGTATGAAATGATATAAAAAACTGTTGGAACCAGATTGAAAAGTAAAGCTCAATCTAAAAAAAAAAAAAATAACAGTAAAAAATTGGCAAATAGTTTCAGTCTAAAAAAGTAAGTAGTGCGTAGAAAAGTAATGGAACCAGATTATCTGTAAAGCTCATGAAATTACCCAAATTTTTGTTGATAGCTGAAAATGTGGACTGAGCTTTACTGGTGCCTTATATTCAGAATCATATTATCCACTCAAAATGAGTTCCGGGTATAGTAAACAAAATGTGTAGTTATGTACCAAAAAAAATCTGCCAGTCCCAGAAATGTGGACATGATTGCATCATGTTAAGCTAAACTCCACAAAGCTAAAAGAATGTAAACAATGAAGTAATATTTTAAGTGTAACATTAATATATTCAGGTTGTTGAGGAATTGTTGTTATTAACATTTCTGACATAACACACTAACGTAATAATTTTTCTTTCATGTAATTACTGTGAAAAGGGAACCTTAGGACAATCGACTTACGCCAGACAAATAGTTAGCATATGGTTGAATCATACATGCTTAGGGTTTTGGGGTTACTTGGGCTTTGATCTTCCAGGCTTATCAGTGACCCCTGGAATAGAATTTGGTCCATACTTCGTACTGAACGGATCTTTCAGTTTGTCGCTCATTACCAAATCAGCCTCTAGCTTATTCTTATGAACCCACATTTTTAAACTGGTTATCAATGATTGGAATTCAGAGTGTGTTAAAAATGCCTTTATTACCCTGATTGATTTTAAGGCACCAGTAAAGCTCAGTCCACATTTTCAGCTATCAGCAAAAATTTGGGTAATTTCATGAGCTTTACAGATAATCTGGTTCCATTACTTTTCTACGCACTACTTGCTTTTTTAGACTGAAACTATTTGCCAATTGTTTACTGTAATTTTTTTTAGATTGAGCTTTACTTTTCAATCTGGTTCCAACAGTTTTTTATATCATATAATTACGTTTTATGTAAATCCTTTGTATTTGGACATTGAGGAAATGGTGACTTAAACCACTCTGCCCTGAACCGCTTCTATTAAGGGAATTTTATTTAAAGCAGATAATTTACAAATAAGCAATTTTGAAGCTTAAAACAAGAAAAAATACAGCGAAACGTCACTGTGAGACCACCTCCATTAAGTGACTACCTCCTTGAACGACCATTTTTTCATGGAACGAAATTTATTCCATTAGTCTCAATACTAATTTTACATCCATTCAGAGACCATCCCAGTTGAACTCCCTCCATGAGCGACTTATTTCTTTGAAGAAAATTCCATTTTTTCCTGGTCGCTTGAAGAAGGTTTTATTAGAAAAATAATTCCGGTTTATTCATCAAACTTCTAAATTAAGTTTAGAATTTTTTTGTAATTCCGGTAACTTTTAAGTGTTTATTAAACGCCTTTGTACCTTTTTAGGCAATGAATTTAACTCTGATGACAAATTAAGAATGACGGTCAATAAACTCCTCTGCACTATTCTGTCAGGAATCTCTCAAAGAAATAGTTAAATTAATGAAATGGTCATTATTTGTTCCCGTCCAAAAAAAAAATTGCATTTATTTACTGAACTTCGAAAGGACTTGGAAATAAAAGTTATAAAAGATAAAACCGTAAAATCAAATCAGTTGTAGCGATCTCATTCACATGATCAGTATGAAGCGAGTTACTAGCTTAGAGTAACTGGCTTAGCTTTTGCTCGACGCTAACGTTCTCGCCTCCTGATCATGAGATCCGTGGTTCGTATCCCATCAGCGCCACCCTCCAAACACTCAATGTATTCATTTTTTAAACTCTGCAGTAATTAATTTATGTAATTAACGTTTGTTCTGATACTTAAATTTTCTTATTTTTCCCTAATGTAAAAAATTAATTTTAGTAACATTAATTGTTATCTTTTTTCAACAATTAAAATCTAGATTTAAACATGACCTCCATTAAGAAACCACCTCTCGGAGCGATCATTTTTTATTGGAACGGAGCGTGGTCGCTTTAGGGAGATTTTTCTGTATTAATAATTCTTTCCGTTTTCAGTCTTTTGTCAGTTCGTCATAGATTCATGCAAACAGTTTCAGAAAGAAGGTTGGTGCCTTTTCTGGATCTTTCAGCCGTATCTCTTCATTTATGATAAAGAAAATTACAAGGTAAATATTTCTTATAGTGTCTGTTCATAATAAATTGCATATTTATTTAGACTTACAATAAAAACTTCTATTATCTATCAGTCGTTTCACCGTCAGTTTCTATTATGTGTCAGTCGCTGAACATTGTACACTCGTAGAAAAAAAAAGTAAACACCCCCTATTAACATTTCAAATATCAAAGTAATTACTTAAGAGTCGCAAAGGCCAACATAGTGAAGGATATTCCATGCCAGGTCTCGAACCCAGGCCATCAAAATAGCGCACTGACGTTCTACCGGCTAAGCTACTTGCAACGATACCCAGCATCGAAAATTTCTCACTATTATATGTTGGCAAGGCTAGAATCTTTTTCACTATGTTGGCTTTTGCGCCTCTTAAGCAATTTCCATGTATTAATATTGTAGCCTTGCCGACATATAATAAATAGTGAGAAATTTTCGATGCTAGGTATCGTTCCATGTGGTTTAGTCGGTAGAACGTCAGTGCGTTATACAGAAGGCGCGGGTTCGAGTCCCGGCATGGAATCTTTTTCACTATGTTGGCCCTTTGCGCCTCATAAGCAATTACTTTGAAATTTGATTTTCATTTGTAATATTGCATGCAAGGTGAATGTTTATCTCTGGAATAATTTCCATGTATTAATGTGGAAACTCCGGACTTGTAAAACACATTAAACAGAAACACCATCATAAACTTGAGCCGAACACCATTAAAATTTAAGGTAGATTATATTGAAACTATTTACATAAAATATTTACAGTAATTATATGCGCGAATTATAAACATCATTACAATCTTTACGTTGTTTGTCGCCGTCTTAAAACAAACACACATCATCGTTCTCTGCGTTCGACAGACTGACCTCACAAGGAAGGTCTCCATACGGGGGTCATTCCATGCAAAATGAGCAAATCAGCTGTGGCACACATGTCACAGGTTTTAATCAAAATCATTCTATAAGTAGATCATACCTATTTATGAGTAAATGTAAAATAATAGATTTCTGGGTTGTTAATTTAAGTATTAAAATTTACATTAAAAGTGAATGTAAAATCGAGTTATTGTCTATGTGCTTAAAATTTCAATTTCTGTTATTAGACTTAGGAATGGAAAGAATATATTAAAAATTATTTATAATTAGGAATGAATGATAATTAACAGACTGGCGTAAGTTAGTAATTGTATTTTTATTTCGTATCGAGAAAAAAATTATTTTTGAAAATTTTTGAGGGAAAAAAGCAATATTTCTATTAATCCTTTACACACGAAGGACAGCCTTGACAAGCTGCAAATTGCTACACCTTATAGCTAAAAGTATATATTTGAAATATCGAAAGTTTCATTCTTGCCTTTTTTATTCCTTAATGAGAAAAAAAATAAATAGTAAAAAATGTTGAGGGTAAAATGCAATATTTCAATCACATTTTTTTAAGTCAAGGAAAGCTTTATTAAACTTTTAAAATATTTGATATTACAAATAAATGTATATACTTTAAATACAGAAACTTTTATTCTTGCTTTCAGTTTACTTTTGCCTCAAGAGAATTTTAAATTAGAGTAGAAAGAACTGGCTAAGCTAAACGAAAAACTATATATCAATTCTAAATTCAAATAAAAAAACTAGATGGCAGCACTAAATATGTTTTCCCATGAAATCGTGCAATATTTTAAGATACGCGGGCGAATTCAAAGAGGTATAGCGAATGGAATCTAGAAAACATTACTATTTTGAACCCATTTTTCTTATGTTAGGAATCAAAAGGCAATCTTGAATTTTTTTAACGGATTATGGACTTATTAATCTTTATGTCTGTGCAATATTGTTAATGTCGGGCCTGTCCTTTTTTTTATTTTTGACTTATACAGAAGAGGAAAAATCATGATTTTGTAATTTTTTTTTAAGTTTCTAAGTTTTTTTGAAGATGAAGGAAATAAATGGCCACTTTAAAACTTGGGGAATTCGATCTACATATGACATATTAGACCAGGTATTAATTTCACAGAGGTTTTTTAATTCCTTTGATTTTTATAACGATTCTAATTTTCTCAAAATTCACAAATTTTCAATTTTTGCAACCAATTTATAAATAATCATGGTGTTACTAGATTATTATTACTCAGCAAATAAGAAGATAATTTTTCAGAGTTTACAAAATTACAAAAAAAAATTCCTTTCTGTTAAACAGCTTTCAAGATATAGAACTTCAAACTTGCAACTTTGGACGATTGCGCACATGCCATTCTATATCACAAGTATTTTAAATGTCCAAAACTGCTAAAAAAATTTATTTTTTGTCAAGATATTTTGCAGAGCATTACTTGAATATGAATTGAACCTGTGCATCGAATTTTATTAAAATTGGTTAGTATGTGGCCACGACTTTTTTTAAATTTTTGCTCATTTTACGTGGAATGACCCACGGGCATATTCAGAAAAATCTGAAAAATTTACAGAGTGTTCGTCTCATGTGGGTATATATGTTTATAAAAAAAATTTTGGCGGAACCCCGATAGAACGTTCGTATAAAAATAATGAAATTTTCGTTTATTTGGCGATTTGTCATCGGTTGGCGATGAAATGAAATTTCGAAAAAAACTTTTTCATGTCGAATACTCTTTAAGATAAAAATATTTCATATTGAACTTGTTTAAATAAATTTAACTTAAATAACTGTAGTTTTGTCAGTTTTAGTTTGATTTAGCTAAAATTTTGTCATATATGTATTTATAATGAAAGTTAAATATCAAATTCTATGAATTAAAACAAAATTAAAATTGTTTCAATATCTCAAAATTAAGTCCAATTGAGTGCTGTCGGTTCAATTTTGTTGCTATGGAAACGACGAATTCCTTGGTTAGATGAATAACTGCTAAATGAATCTTGCCTTTATTTTGGAATACGCTTAAATATATGAAAGTATTTTTTATAGATGAAATTGTTTTTAAAGTAATAAAATTAAGTAACAAGCAACATAAATATGTAATACGAAAAAATGTATTTATTAAACTCTCTCATTGTTTATGTTTAAATTCATTAAATACTTTTTACACGCATTCTAAAAATCAATTAACAAACAATTTTTAGATGCACTAAAATCGTTTGCTTTTGGCGAGGAAAAGTACTGCTCGCCAAATCGCGTGACGCTTTCGTCTTTTCGCGCCAAATACTCGAAAGTATTTTATTTTTTTACAGACTTTCTACTGTAATTCCGCCGCTAAATTTGACTGATTCTTTATTACATACATAAGTAGTTTAATTTGTATTTTTTTCCAAATATTCTGAGTATGCCCAGTATGGAGACCTTCCTTGTCAGTTCAGTTCTCGTTTCTTTGCCACCCACAATGAGCGTCTCTCGATCACAAGTGTTGTTCTAATACGCATGCGCTGACTAGTTCATGGGGAAAGAAAATCAAACAGAGGAAGGCGCTTTGATCAGCAGCTACGTGAACGGTTGGTGGCGCTGTAAGCAGTAGGCATGCAGAGAAAGCTATTAAAGGAAAAGCTCTCCTACATTAATACCTCCTGTTAACTCTGCAACTAATTATAATATAAGGAAGTTACTGGTACCAAACAATTGGAAATAATGTCTACTTTTAAATGATGTATAAAAAAATTCCTTAGGGCACATATAAAAATAAAAACCAGACCAAACTTTTTTTTTCAATGGCAACAACCATTTTTGATACTATATTTTAAATCTTCAATTCAAACTATGTCTAGAAACGAAATTTCAAGTCATTTGGATAATAAGTTTTTGAACTATAAATTTTCAAAATTTAGAGTTACTAATGTTAAATTATGTTCATATTTTTATTAATATCTCCTGGAATTATAATCCCAATGTGATAATTTTGTATGTGATTATAATACTAAAAAACCCAAACGTAAATAAATTGAATTGGTAATTACAAAAATTTCAAAAATTCTATAACATGAATTATGAAATTAATATTCGAAAAAAATATGAAATGCAACATACAATTTTTTTGATAGATTTATGTTTATTATGACCTGCCTTATGCGAATTCTCAGTTTCAAATTTTTTTTCCACATACCGTATATACTCGCGTATAAGTCGAGGACTTTCTGACAATTTTCGATAAGCAAATTTGGGGGGTCGACTTATACGCGAGTCAGTTAAAAAAGCAACAACAAAAACTTCGAATACTGCAAAATTATGGCTTTTTATGTGTATGAATAAAAAAAAATTACATAAAATATACAAATAATAACAATTTAACGTTTAAAAAATTTCAATGATTTGTTTTTGTTTACTTACTACCTTTTCGCATTGGCAAGTGAAATCTTTGGTTTGATTTTGCGAAAATTGAAGCAAAAAGTTAGGGGGTCGACTTATACGCGTTTTTTTTTTTTTTTTTTTTTTTTTTTTTCCAGAATTTGCATTCAAAAGTTTGGGGGTCGACTTATACGCGAGTATATACGGTAGTTTTCGAATAGTTAATAAAAAGTTAAAATAATGGTTTAAGAGGAGTAGTGTGGATTTGTGCGTTCTACGACACCGGTGGGTCGGTGGTACGATAGAGGTCAAATGAAGGTCATTCGGGAGTTTTTTTATCTTACAGTACGACGTGGATAAGCGCGTTTTGGAGCGGAAGTAGACCGGAAATGTTGTTAGACAGTGATATTTTAGTGGAAGTGTGAATGGATAAGGTTTTTTGCGAATGATCGTGTTAGAGTAGGCTGATATTTAGGACGCGGAATATTTATTTTGTAAATATTTATTTTTTAAATGATTTAGTTAATTTTAATGATTTTTTAATGATTAGTTAAAGATTTTTTCAGGAGATAGAAAATTTTTCTTTAAAAAATTTTTGAGAATTTAATTTTTTTTTTCGCGTGATAGAAAAACTTTTTTCTCTTAAAAATATTTTTGAGAAGTTTTTTTTTTTTTTTTTCGTGTGATAGAAAAACTTTTTTCTTTAAAAAATTTTTACGCATTTTTTTTTTTTTTTTTTGCGTGGTAGAAAAAACTTTGTAGAATTTATTTTTCTTTTAAAATTAACAAGACATGGAAATTTTTTTCTTTTTAAATTTTTATTTTACGAACTTAATTTTGAATTTGGACTCGTTAGAAAATTTGTTGTTCGAAAATTATTTTAACTCGGGTAATGTTGGCTGAATTCTTTTATGAAAAAAATTATTATTTTTTTAATTGTGGTCACACCATAACCAACCCGCTTTAAAAAATATTCAAAACGCCGCATTTTTTTTTTTTTTTTTTTAACGCCTGCTCTGCATCTAAATTTTGCCTCTACTTTTCTTTTTCTCTGCGAGCTACCTGCAAAGAGAACAAACATATAGATTTAGTATTTTCTCTCAAAAGTGTTTATGCTTGAAAAGGACGTTAAGGTTAGTTACCTTGTTTTGCAACACATACTGATTTTCTTCCTCATCTCAGGATTTCATGGGAGAAATTTAATTTTCCTAAAAGAAAAATAGAGATTATTTTCATGAAATTTTATTAAATATTTTTTAAACGAAAATCTTAAAATGTGAGTCACCTTGTTTTGCAACACATACTGCTTTTCCTCCTCATCTCAAGAATTCCACGGGGGGAAGTTTAATTTTCCTAAAAAGAAAAAAAAATCGATTTTTAATATTTTCATGAAACTTTATCAAATGTTTTTTAAAAGAAAAACTTAAAATGTGAGTTACCTTGTTATGCAAAACATACTGTTTTACTGGGTTATCTCAGCTACTCATTTTCAGCTTGGCAAGATGATTTCAGCAATACCAGCTACTCAGTCTTGATCTGCAGGATGAATTCAGCAAGGAGAAGCAGTCTTGAGAAGGCATAGTGACTTTAAGCAAGGCATTTCAGGATGACTTTAGATGCATTTAGTGAAACATTTTAGTTTGGATGTTAAACGACCACCCGCCATGTTTTCTCATGGCTCCCCAGTTTTGAAATTTAGCACACGCACCACACACACAGAATAATTTTAGTTCTTTGATGAACATTATATATCATTTTGAAAATGATGATTTCACTTTGAGCAAAGTTATTGCATTACTTGAGAAAGGTTCTTGTATCAATTCATGAAAAATTTGATTTCAATTTGAGCAAAGTTTTTGCATTATATGAGAAAAGTTATTTTCTCACACCACATTTTATTTGAAGAAATAAGTAAAGTTGTTGTATCAGTTCATGAAAATGTATCCCCGCTTTTTCATGAAGACAGGATTGGAAGAATGAATATCCTGGATCTTATGGAAGAACGATGAATGTCCTGGATTTTATGGAAGAACGATGAATGTCCTGGATTTTATGGAAAAACGATGAATGTCCTTGATTTCTTGGAGAAAAGATGAAAGTCCTTGATTTCTAGAAGAAGAATTTCCCACCAACCACCCGATACCTTTGGATAAAGTATCACAACAAAAGATGAAGGAGATTATACTCATTGCCCCCCTTTTTTCATGAAGCCTTTATAATTTAAATTATGATTTATACTTGAGAGAAAGATGATGATATCTTGAAGGAAAGTTCTTGATGCGATGAATGTCCTGTATTTCATGGAAGAACGATGAATGTCCTGGATTTCTTTAAGAATGAAGAAAGTCTTTGATTTCTTGAAGAAGTTCCCACCAACCACCCGATACCTTTGGATAAAGTATCACAACAAAAGATGAAGAAGATTATACTCATTGCCCCCCTTTTTCGTGAAGCCTTTATAATTTAAATTATGATTTATACTTGAGAGAAAGATGATGATATCTTGAAGGAAAGTTCTTGATGCGATGAATGTCCTGTATTTCATGGAAGAACGATGAATGTCCTGGATTTCATGGAAGAATGATGAAAGTCCTGGATTTCATGGAAGAACGATGAATGTCCTGGATTTCTTGAAGAATGAAGAAAGTCTTTGATTTCTTGAAGAAGTTCCCACCAACCACCCGATACCATTGGCTAAAGTATCACAACAAAAGAAGATGATTTATTGATGATTAGTTTGATGATTTCTAGGGTTTCGTTCATCTGACGAAACCCTATTCGTCTCGCTCTTCTGTCTGTCTGTCTGTCCGTCACAGAGCCCGTTCTCAGAAACTACCCATGTTGGAGATTTGAAATTTTGCATACTTATAGATGACCACCACACATCATACGACAAATCATAAAATTTTGAAAAAGTCGTACATTTAACCCTTTGGGCTCCCACATGTGTATTTTAAACAATTCTTTCTAAGTGAGTCCCTAATTAGGTTGCAGGCATGAAATTTTGCGTACTTATAGATGGACACCTCAGATCAAACGACAAATCATAAAATTTTGAAAAAGTCATTCATTTAACCCTTTGGGCTCCCACATGTGTATTTTAAACAATTCTTTCTATGTGAACCTCTAATTACATTGGAGGCGTGAAATTTTGCATACTTATAGCTGAATACCTCACATCAAAGGACAAATCATAAAATTTTGAAAAAGTCGTACATTTAACCCTTTGGGCTCCCACATGTGTTTATTAAACAATTCTTTCTAAGTGAGTCCCTAATTAGGTTGCAGGCATGAAATTTTGCGTACTTATAGATGGACACCTCAGATCAAACGACAAATCATAAAATTTTGAAAAAGTCATTAATTTAACCCTTTGGGCTCCCACATGTGTATTTAAAACAATTCTTTCTATGTGAACCTCTAATTACATTGGAGGCGTGAAATTTTACATACTTATAGCTGAATACCTCACATCAAAGGGCAAATCATAAAATTTTGAAAAAGTCGTACATTTAACCCTTTGGGCTCCCACACGTGTATTTAAAACAATTCTTTCTATGTGAACCTCTAATTACATTGGAGGCGTGAAATTTTGCATACTTATAGCTGAATACCTCACATCAAAGGACAAACTATAAAATTTTGAAAAAGTCGTACATTTAACCTTTTGGACTCCCACATGTGTACTTTAAACAATTCTTTCTAAGTGACACCCTATTTACGTTGGAGGTGTGAAATTTGGCATACTTATAGCTGAACACCACACATCAAATGACAAACCATAAAATTTTGAAAAGTCGTACATTTAACCCCTTGGGCTCCCACATGTGTATTTTAAACAATTCTTTCTAAGTGAGCTCCTAATTAGGTTGGAGGCGTGAAATTTTGCATACTTATAGCTGAGCACCTCGCATCAAACGACAAATCATAAAATTTTCAAAAAGTCGTACATTTAACCCTTTGATCTCCAACATGTGTATTTTAAACAATTCTTTCTAAGTGAGCCCCTAATTAGGTTGGAGGCGTGAAATTCTGCATACTTATAGCTGAGCATCACACATCAAACGGCAAATCATAAAATTTTGAAAAAGTCGTACATTTAAGCTTTTGGGTTCCTACATGTGTATTTTAAACAATTCTTTCTAAGTGACACTCTATTTAGGTTGGAGGCGTGAAATTTTGCATAATAGCTGAACACCATCATGCGACAAATCATAAAAATTTGAAAAAGTCGTACATTTAACCCTTTGGGCTCCCACATGCGTGTTTTATGCAATTATTCCTAACTGAGCCCCTTATTAAATTGGAGATTTGAAATTTTGCATGCTTATTTACGGAAATTTTGGAACACGTCCGATAATTGGAGAACATCACATTTGACATATAAGTCGTGATAGTCCCCCAGTGTTTGAAGATGGGACGTGTCCGAAACAGCCTGGGCATGTGCATAATCAGCTTCCGTAATATGCTGCTGCGTTAAATCGCTGAAAAAGGCTTCACGTGGGGCCAATGAGGTTTCATCAAATTTATCTAAAGAAGAGAAATATTGGTAAGGGTACACACCTTTACGCAGCAGCAAATCAATGTTATTCCTATTAGATTTTAACCCCTTCGGGACAGGAGCCTTTTACGAAATTTTTAATCTTTTGTCACCGTTTTTTAAAAACAGAAATTTGTGTCTTCTTGAATCGAGAAAATGCGCTGATTAAATAAGGCAAATTTTACAGTAAAATTTTACTGGTGAAAAAAAACAAGGATTTTGACACCTGAGGCCAGGCGACAAATTATAAAATCTTGAAAAAGTCTTACGTTTAACCCTTTGACCTACCACATATGTATTTTAAGCAATTCTTTCTAAGAGCGCCCCTAATTAAGTTGGAGACATGAATTTTTGCATACGTATAGCTGAATACCTCAGACCACACGACAAATCATAAAATTTTCAAAAAGTCTTATATTATTTACTCCTCCGGGCTCTAACGTATATTTTAAGCAATTTTTCTAACCTCCGCCCTTTTCACGCGGGGAGCACTTTTCCAACTTTTGCCGACACCCCTTTGACCATTCTATCATATTCTGCAGCATAGCCTTACATATTTGAGTTCCACATATACGGATAGTATGTAAAACGAAGTTTCGTTCGGATAGAGATTTGTTTAGAATAGAGTGCGCCCCTGGTTGCGAAATGTGGAACTAACAGATTTTTCAAAAGGATAAAGTGTTTTGAAATGAATATTAAACGAAACCCTCTGTGCGATCTGTGATCACACTTACCCACTTGTTTATTTTGCAGTGCCCATGAGCATAGGTGTGTACCCCGTCATCTAGTACATATCTTTTATCATCGAGGGGAGATAGTGCCACTTTATTTTATTCGATAGTAAATATTTTATGACGCTCACTTTGAATTCTGTATTGGATTTCTCTCGTAATATTTGATTCGAAAAGCACATTTTTATAATTCTCATGTTTAATTTTTTTGGACACCACACTTTTAGAGACTCCCTTGGCTCTCTTCTTTTCACCCTCTGCTGAAAGAAGCGAGTACATTTTGGCTCGCAGCCCCACAAATTTATATGCCGGCACTGACTTTAACTCGTCTTTGAAGCAGCCAATTTTCTTTTTATTTTCCGTGCTATAGAGGGGATGAGCCTGGCGATATTCGGAGGTATCAAATAATGTATGATGTTTTTTCATATCTGTATAAATATCGGGGGTCTGTATATGATAGGTTAACGAGTCAGTGTCAGTGAAGAGGAGCTTTGCTTTATCTCCATATGTACGTTTCACAAAATCATAATGAAATTTGTACATATGGAGTTTGCTTAGCTCCAAAATGACAAAGCCGGCATACAGGGGCTTGTCGAGGGTGACTACTGGTTTCATCCTCTGAACCCCTACTAAATTTTCATCAGATGCTTTTACTGATTTGTATGTTGGTGCTGCCACAAGTTTTTTAAATTTCTTTTTATATTTACCAATTGGATGTCCACTCGCCGTCTGAAGGATTCCATTGATTTTCCGTACACCGAGTTATTCATCAATTTGAAGAAGTCCTTTTGGAAAGGAGTGGTTGCATGTTTTCTCTGCTCTGTATTAAACTCGATGTACGGTTTAAGCCACGCCCTCTGTTTAAATTTCATGATTTTATGAACATGTTGCAATTCCATCCCCAGGCTCAAATAGTATTTCAAATTTCTATAATATACAATATAATTCTTCTTATCATTTAGATTTGGCACCAACTTCTCTGTAGCAACGTACGGCATATTTTTCACCAATTCTTGCGTGTAGGGAGACAGCATTTGTTTTTCAATTTTAATTTTTTCTGCGGCGAGTGGATAATCATTGTGGAGGTCATGTAAACGAGGTGGATAAGCCAAGTCCACCTCGAAAATGTAACCATATTCACCATAATCCTCCAATGATTGGATCCAATTGGGGTCGGCTTTATGGGTGAACCATTCAAATTCGCCGTATGGTAGGGGTTCAGACATAGAATGCCCGTACAAATTATTAGCGTCAAGATACATAATATATGAGGTTTCTTTGTTAGGGTCTGGGTTGGGCACTGCTTCGTTATTGGCACATGCCCAGCGATGGCTAATCATGGCGATACCCCCTCGAATGCCACGTTCGATCATGAGATGCATATTAACATCTGTGAGCAATTCGAGGGGCTGCTGGCTCATTTTTAATGATGCCTGCCATGCAAGGCTAGGAGCTGTAACAAAATGTGCGCAGTCTAATCCATAAAACTGCGTACATAGTTTGCGGAAATTTTGGAACACGTCCGATAACTGGAGAACATCACATTTGACATATAAGTCGTGATAGTCCCCCCCAGTGTTTGAAGATGGAACGTGTCCGAAACAGCCTGGGCATGTGCATAATCAGCTTCCGTAATATGCTGCTGCGTTAAATCGCTGAAAAAAGCTTCACGTGGGGCCAATGAGGTTTCATAAAATTTATCTAAAGAAGAGAAATATTGGTAAGGGTACACACCTTTTCGCAGCAGCAAATCAATGTTATTCCTATTAGATTTTAAACCATTCGAAACGGGAGCCTTTTACGAAATTTTTAATCTTTTGTCACCGTTTTTTAAAAACAGAAATTTGTGTCTTCTTGAATCGAGAAAATGTGCTGATTAAATAAGGCAAATTTTACAGTAAAATTTTACTGGTGAGGAAAAACAAGGATTTTGAGCGTTTCATGCGGCACGTATATGTGTCGCTCGTCCCCAAGGGGTTAAAATTTTGAAGTCTTCCAGTCGTAAATTAGCCACCAGTTTTTCGAGAGATGTAGACATAAATTGAAAACTATCGATGAATTGAAGTGATATTCGGCATTTATTATATTGCTTAGAAAGAGAAAATGATATATACTTCTCCATATTATTGACAATTACGTGAATTTGATGATCTTGAATATTACCCAGACCCTGCATTATTAAGTGAGCGTCATGGTTCTTCAAATTATGAAATACGACTGGAATCATTTTTCGAAGACGATATTGTAGATTACAAGAAGAATGAAGCGCTCCTCAGTATTGCCCATTTAGATGATCATGGTCTTTTACTTTATCCATATTGAGTGACTGGTGGCATAAACAGCATTCTGTGGCATTTTTGAAGTCTTCTTCATCTTGTGGTGTCATTTGAATGGGATCAATATGAGTTAAAATCTCTGCTAGCTCGTCTTTGACTTGTATAATTTCATTAAAAAATTCTTCCACTGCATTTTCCCCTCTATAGCACTTATTTTTTTTATAGCATTCTCCATCCGGTCCCATAACAACATAGGCAAATCCACAGGCTTGATGAGAATTAATTTTCTTCGAGAAGGATTTTTCCTGAAGTTCAGTATTTTCTTCTTCAACATCTGAAACAATTGTTTTTGCTGCCATGGGAACCAAGATGGATTCGAAGTCTGTGTAAATAATATAGGGAACGGGATGCTGATAGTGTGGCTTTGAAAATTCCATGATGCTGTCTTCAGGGCGTGGCATTTGAATCCGTTGTGGCTTAAATTTTTTGCAATATTCAGAGTGCTTTTCTAATACTCATTCTGAAGAAAATCGGTGCAAACACCGATAACAATAGTGCGATGCAAGATGATTTTTTGTACGATCACCCATGAGCCGTGAGAAACTACGTATCAGATAATAATGAAGATTACTTTCATTTGAAATCAATAATAAATTATAACATTCTTTGTCATCCCGTTCTGAAATATGCAGTGGAAAAATTTCTTCTTCAAAACCGAAGACGTGTTGATGCGCATATTATTTATTTCTTCAATCTTGCTGATTTTGTTGAGAGGTACTGGACACTGAACTTTGCCTAATTTTGTCTCATCTTCATATGCTTCATAGTTGGATACTCGATATGGATTATGTTGACCATCAATCTTATGCTTCTGAGCCAGCAGAGAGCAGACGAGACACTTGTTGTCTGTATTCAGAATATTTAAGATTGCATGTTTATTTTTCAATTTCTCAGGAGTGGGGATATAGGAGCTTGCTGCAAGGGGGTGATATTTCGCTGCAATCAATTCCAAATGTCGTATGCTTTCCAATACCCAACCTGACAATTGCTGGGTAAACTTCTCAAATGACTTCGTCATCTTGGCGTATGCTTCTTCAATATGGTCAGGAATTGTCAGGTCGGTCAATTCAATGTGGCAAAACGATCGAAAATGCGAAGTAACTATTTCCAGATCCCCCTCCTGAGTGGTGCGACTAAGATTGACATGAACAACTGTATACCATTTTATTGCTTCTTTGGTAGTCAATTGAAAATGCAGTTCTTCATCCAGGTGCGTTCGAATATCGTTGAAACACACATTCAGATCAAATTCATTGGTTTCGTCTACTTCAAATTTGATAATGGACAAGGAATCATTCATTGCATTGAAGGAATTGGCGGTGCGATATCTTTTAGCGGGGGGTGCATTGTGAGTGGTGTTTTTTCTTTTAAGAGTGTGTGCAGTGCGTTTATGTGCTATTAAATTAGTTTTACTCGAAAACGTTTCTAGGCATTCATCACATGGGTGATGCACAATGTGCCTTGAATGAACTTTTTGATGATTAAGCATATCACTCTTTCTAGCAAAAGATTGAGTGCACATCTCACATGCAAATGGCTTTTCACCAGTGTGAGTTTTCATATGACGTGTCAAAGCACCTTTTCGAGAAAATGTCGTTTGGCAAATTGAACATATCTGTCGATAGAAATGGCCATTTAAGAATTTTGTTGAAAATAAACATAAAAGTTTTTTTTTTTTTTTTTTTTAAAGTTAGCATTTAGTTTGATTTGATCGTTTCATTTCATTTGATTTTATTTATTTATTTTTATAATTTAGCATTAATTTAACATTAGAAAGCTGGATATTATCATTCCTTTTCAATTAACATTTCATTGAGTTTGATTTTACATTAAATTTAAATGACAACTGTTCTGTTTAGAAACCACTTCGAATTTATTTTGATACTTTACAATTTTGGCTTAGCACCATTTTGATTAGAAAATATTAAGCGTTAATCACATTATAAAATTTTCAAAACACCTTTTCTTTAAGCACCAACAACATTTTGTAAATAACACAAACTTAACACTTAACTCTCTTTCAAAATAATTCAGAATTTAGAATCAATACATAAATCCCCCTCCAAAATAGCATAGGAAGCAAACTAAAAATATTAAAACATAACCTAGAATTTTTTTCCGCTAACAAAACACAATTTAAAAATGTATCAAAATAACCCCTCCAAAATAATATATAAACATTCATAAATAGGAACACAATACTATCATGAAAAAGGTTTAGTTTTAAAAAGAAAAGAAATATGGATATTATGACAATTTTTGATTACGTTCATTTAGCTGTGTTAGAAAATATGCAAATACCATTTTTCCTTCTTAAGGGAATCAAAATATTATTTAAAAATAATTACTTTTTTCAATTAAAAACAATCCAATATTTTAAACTTTTTTAAATATATCATTACGGTGAAAAGTTAGCCTGTGTGCTCTACGTATTTTAAGATTCAAAACCCCTAAACCTTTTTCAAAGCATATAAAATAAAAATAATAATTTACCGGGTTTGACTTCAGCGCGCTGGTTGAAGCTTGTGGAGCCCCACTTGAAGTAGAGGGACCTGGGGCTAATAACAATTGTTGAAGAAGCGACGAACCCATATTAGACTAAGGAAAAAAAAAGTTAAAAACTTATAAGACATTCATCACGAGCGCGTACACACACACACGCATGCGGTGAGATAAAATATTTCTTAAAAATGATTTCAATTAAAAAATTTATTGAATTATGCTATATGGCAAGAGAAGAATCTCTTAAAAGCACACATGAAATGATATTTTCTGAAATGTCATGTGAAATAATGCCTAAGTAAATGGACAAAAACTCTTCATAAAATTCATTTACTAAGACAGGGTTTTTCCCAAAAATGTACATCAGCCGCGCGCAAACATATTTATTTTTCTCTTCAAAGGAAAAAAAATCACCCATTTTATATAATATTAATAGAGAACTATGATTGCTTCATTTTATCAAAACTTGATTCTAACATGCGATTTCAACTTTGTAATAATAATAAATTTCACATGCATGCATTATTCAAACACTGCGATATTTTATAACTCTTGAAAATTTAAATTAGAATAATTGTTTTTCATTTAAGAAGAAAACAGAAGAATAAAATACAGTCACATGGAATACTTTCTAATAATAATAATAATTTGGCTTTTTGAACCATTGCCGTATTAAATCATTTTCAATTAATGCATTATAGAATTTAGCTAGACGATTGTCCAAATAATGAAAATTATTTGATTATTATGGTTATAAAATAATATGAAATAAAAGCTTACTTGATTTTCAAGATGAGAAGACATATCGCGTCCGTGATTCGAATTCAGGATTACAATAAACTCAACAAAATTATCGCTCGCAAACTATTAAGAGCTGAAGAACGTTGAAGCTTCTCAGTCAAGTAGCACAAGAATAATGAGACACGATCTGACTTGCACGCGCTTATATACCAGATAACATTCGTGCTGCCAATTCCCAAAATACAAATATTTTATCATAATAGCACTGCCACTTTTCGACAAAAGTCTCTTATCAACGCGCTTTAGTATGACGTCAAGCATATCCTCGTTCCCAAATAAATTAATCTCGAACACGGATTTTATCAAAGTTCACCCCTTTTTCGCAGACAGAAATACTGCACTAATGATAACATGTGTTTTTGATATCACTCCACCACAAACAAGAAGCTTAGACTGGCTGATGCTAGCATAAATTGATAAGACGCGTCGTTTTGCTCTGAGTTAACCTGCCGCTCGTTTACTGTTATCAAAAACACATGTTATCATTAGTGCAGTATTTCTGTCTGCGAAAAAGGGGTGAACTTTGATAAAATCCGTGTTCGAGATTAATTTATTTGGGAACGAGGATATTATTGACGTCATACTAAAGCGCGTTGATAAGAGACTTTTGTCGAAAAGTGGCAATGCAATTATGATAAAATATTTGTATTTTGGGAATTGGCAACACACATGTTATCTGGTATATAAGAGAGTGCAAGTTAGATCGTGTCTCATTATTCTTGTGCTACTTGACTGAGAAGCTTCAACGTTCTTCAGCTCTTAATAGTTTGCGCGCGATAATTTTGTTGAGTTTATTGCAATCCTGAATTCGAATCACGGACGCGATATGTTTTCTCATCTTGAAAATAAAGTAAGCTTTTATTTCATATTATTTTATAAACATAATAATCAAATAATTTTCATTATTTGGACAATCGTCTAGCTAAATTCTATAATATATTAATTGAAAATGATTCAATACGGCAATGGTTCAAAAAGCCAAATTATTATTATTATTATTATTAAAAAGTATTCCATGTGACTGTATTTTATTCTTCTGTTTTCTTGTTAAATGAAAAACAATTATTCTAATTTAAATTTTCAAGACTTGTAAGATATCGCAGTGTTTGAATAATGCATGCATGTGAAATTTATTATTATTACAAAGTTGAAATCGCATGATAGAATCAAGTTTTGATAAAATGAAGCAATCATAGTTTTCTATTAATATTATATAAAATGGGTGATTTTTTTTCCTTTGAAGAGAAAAATAAATATGTTTGCGCGCGGCTGGTGTACATTTTTGGGAAAAACCCTGTCTTAGTAAATGAATTTTATGAAGAGTTTTGTCCATTTACTTAGGCATTATTTCACATGACATTTCAGAAAATGTCATTTCATGTGTGCTTTTAAGAGATTCTTCTCTTGCCATATTGCATAATTCAATAAATTTTTTAATTGAAATCATTTTAAAGAAATATTTTATCTCACCGCATGCGTGTGTGTGTACGCGCGCGTGATGAATGTCTTATAAGATTTTAACTTTTTTTTCCCTTAGTCTAATATGGGTTCGTCGCTTCTCAACAATTGTTATTAGCCCCAGGTCCCTCTACTTCAAGTGGGGCTCCACAAGCTTCAACCAGTACGCTGAAGTCAAACCAGGTAAATTATTATTTTTATTTTATATGCTTTGAAAATGGTTTAGGGGTTTTGAATCTTAAAATACGTAGAGCACACAGGCTAACTTTTCATCGTAATGATATATTTAAAAAAGTTTAAAATATTGGATTGTTTTTAATTGAAAATAGTAATTATTTTTAAATAATATTTTGATTCCCTTAAGAAGGAAAAATGGCATTTGCATATTTTCTAACACAGCTAAATGAACGTAATCAAAAATTGTCATAATATCCATATTTCTTTTCTTTTTAAAACTAAACCTTTTTCATGATAGTATTGTGTTCCTATTTATGAATGTTTATATATTATTTTGGAGGGGTTAATTTGATACATTTTTAAATTGTGTTTTGTTAGCGGAAAAAAATTCTAGGTTATGTTTTAAAATTTTTAGTTTGTTTCCTATGCTATTTTGGAGGGGATTTATGTATTGATTCTAAATTCTGAATTATTTTGAAAGAGAGTTAAGTGTTAAGATTGTGTTATTTACAAAATATTGTTGGTGCTTAAAGAAAAGGTGTTTTGAAAATTTTATAATGTGATTAACGCTAAATATTTTCTAATCAAAATGGTGCTAAGCCAAAATTCTAAAGTATCAAAATAAATTTGAAGTGGTTTCTAAACAGAAGAGTTGTCATTTAAATTTAATGTAAAATCAAACTCAATGAAATGTTAATTGAAAAGGAATGATAAAATCCAGCTTTCTAATGTTAAATTAATGCTAAATTATAAAAATAAATAAATAAATAAAATCAAATGAACTGAAACGATCAAATCAAACTAAATGCTAACTTAACAAAACAAACAAAAAAAAAACTCGTATGTTTATTTTCAACAAAATTCTTAAATGGGCCATTTCTGTCTTTTACAGATATGTTCAAATTGCCAAACGGCATTTTCTCGAAAAGGTGCTTTGACACGTCATATGAAAACTCACACTGGTGAAAAACCATTTGCATGTGAGATGTGCACTCAATCTTTTGCTAGAAAGAGTGATATGCTTAATCATCAAAAAGTTCATTCAAGGCACATTGTGCATCATCCATGTGAAGAATGCATAGAAACGTTTTCGAGTAAAACTAATTTAATAGCACATAAACGCACTGCACACACTCTTAAAAGAAAAAAAACACCACTCACAATGCACCCCCCGCTAAAAGATATCGCACCGCCAATTGCTTCAATGCAATGAATGATTCCTTGTCCATTATCAAATTTGAAGTAAACGAAACCAATGAATTTGATTTGAATGTGTGTTTCAACGATATTCGAACGCACCTGGATGAAGAACTGCATTTTCAATTGACTACCAAAGAAGCAATAAAATGGTATACAGTTGTTCATGTCAATCTTAGTCGCACCACCCAGGAGGGGGATCTGGAAATAGTTACTTCGCATTTTCGATCGTTTTGCCACATTGAATTGACCGACCTGATAATTCCTGACCATATTGAAGAAGCATACGCCAAGATGACGAAGTCATTTGAGAAGTTTACCCAGCAAGGGTCAGGTTGGGTATTGGAAAGCATACGACATTTGGAATTGATTGCAGCGAAATATCACCCCCTTGCAGCAAGCTCCTATATCCCCACTCCTGAGAAATTGAAAAATAAACATGCAATCTTAAATATTCTGAATACAGACAACAAGTGTGTCGTCTGGTCTCTGCTGGCTCAGAAGCATAAGATTGATGGTCAAATAATCCATATCGAGTATCCAACTATGAAGCATATGAAGATGAGATAAAATTAGGCAAAGTTCAGTGTCCAGTACCTCTTAACAAAATCAGCAAGATTGAAGAAATAAATAATATGCGCATCAACGTCTTCGGTTTTGAAGAAGAAATCTTTCCACTGCATATTTCAGAACGGGATGACAAAGAATGTTATAATTTATTATTGATTTCAAATGAAAGTAATCATCATTATTATCTGATACGTAGTTTCTCACGGTTCATGGGTGATCGTACAAAAAATCATCTTGCATCGCACTATTGTTATCGGTGTTTGCACCGATTTTCTTCAGAATGAGTATTAGAAAAGCACTCTGAATATTGCAAAAAATTTAAGCCACAACGGATTCAAATGCCACGCCCTGAAGACAGCATCATGGAATTTTCAAAGGCACACTATCGGCATCCCATTCTCTATATTATTTACGCAGACTTCGAATCCATCTTGGTTCCCATGGCAGCAAAAACAATTGTTTCAGATGTGGAAGAAGAAAATACTGAACTTCAGAAAAAATCCTTCTCAAAGAAAATTAATTCTCATCAAGCCTGTGGATTTGCCTATGGTGTTGTGGGACCGGATGGAGAATGCTATAAAAAAATTAAGTGGTATAGAGGGGAAAATGCAGTGGAAGAAATTTTTAATGAAATTATACAAGTCAAAGACGAGCTAGCAGTGATTTTAACTCATATTGTTTCCATTCAAATGACACCACAAGATGAAGAAGACTTCAAAAATGCCACAGAATGCTATTTATGCCACCAGTAATTCAATATGGATAAAATAAAAGACCATGATCATCTAAATGGACAATACCGAGGGGCACTTCTTTCTTCTTGTAATCTACAATATCGTCTTCGAAAAATGATTCCAGTCGTATTTCATAATTTGAAGAACCATGACGCTCACTTAATAATGCAGGGTCTGGGTAATATTCAAGATCATCAAATTCACGTAATTGCCAATAATATGGAGAAGTATATATCATTTTCTCTTTCTAAGCAATATAATAAATGCCGAGTATCACTTCAATTCATCGATAGTTTTCAATTTATGTCTACATCTCTCGAAAAACTGGTGTCTAATTTACGACTGGAAGACTTCAAAATTTTAAAATCTAATATGAATAACATTGATTTCTGCTGCGTAAAGGTGTGTACCCTTACCAATATTTCTCTTCTTTAGATAAATTTGATGAAACCTCATTGCCCCCACGTGAAGCCTTTTTCAGCGATTTAACGCAGCAGCATATTACGGAAGCTGATTATGCACATGCCCAGGCTGTTTGGGACACGTTCCATCTTCAAACACTGGGGGACTATCACGATTTATATGTCAAATGTGATGTTCTCCAATTAGCGGACGTGTTCCAAAATTTCCGCAAACTATGTACGCAGTTTTATGGATTAGACTGCGCACATTTTGTTACAGCTCCCAGCCTTGCGCGGCAGGCTTCATTAAAAATGAGCCAGCAACACCTCGAATTGCTCACAGATGTTAATATGCATCTCATGATCGAACGTGGCATTCGAGGGGGTATCGCCATGATTATTCATCGCTGGGCATGTGCCAATAACGAAGCAGTGCCCAACCCAGACCCTAACAAAGAAACCTCATATATTATGTATCTTGACGTAATAATTTTTACGGGCATTCTATGTCTGAACCCCTACCGTACGGCGAATTTGAATGGATCCCCCATAAAGCCGACCCCAATTGGATCCAATCATTGGAGGATTATGGTGAATATGGTTACATTTTCGAGGTGGACTTGGCTTATTCACCTCGTTTACATGACCTCCACAATGATTATCCACTCGCCGCAGAAAAAATTAAAATTGAAAAAGAAATGCTGTCTCCCTACACGCAAGAATTGATAAAAAATATGCCGTACGTTGCTACAAAGAAGTTGGTGCCAAATCTAAATGATAAGAAGAATTATATTGTTTATTATAGAAATTTGAAATACCATTTGAGCCTGGGGATGGAATTGCAACATGTTCATAAAATCATGAAATTTAAACAGAGGGCGTGGCTTAAACCATACATCGAGTTTAATACAGAGCAGAGAAAACATGCAACCTCTACTTTCCAAAAGGACTTCTTCAAATTGATGAATAACTCGGTGTACGGAAAATCAATGGAATCCTTCAGACGGCGAGTGGACATCCAATTGGTAAATATAAAAAGAAATTTAAAAAACTTGTGGCAGCACCAACATACAAATCAGTAAAAGCATTTGATGAAAATTTAGTAGGGGTTCAGAGGATGAAACGAGTAGTCACCCTCGACAAGCCCCTGTATGCCGGCTTTGTCATTTTGGAGCTAAGCAAACTCCATATGTACAAATTTCATTATGATTTTGTGAAACGCACATATGGAGATAAAGCAAAGCTCCTCTTCACTGACACTGACTCGTTAACCTATCATATACAGACCCCTGATATTTATGCAGATATGAAAAAACATCATACATTATTTGATACCTCCGAATATCCACAGGCTCATCCCCTCTATAGCACGGAAACTAAAAAGAAAATTGGCTGCTTCAAAGACGAGTTAAAGTCAGTGCCGGCATATGAATTTGTGGGGCTGCGAGCCAAAATGTACTCGCTTCTTTCAGCAGAGGGTGAAAAGAAGAGAGCCAAGGGGGTCTTTAAAAGTGTGGTGTCCAAAAAAATTAAACATGAGAATTATAAAAATGTGCTTTTCGTATCAAATATTACGAGAGAAATCCAATACAGAATTCAAAGTGAGCGTTATAAAATATTTACTATCGAACAAAATAAAGTGGCACTATCTCCCCTCGATGATAAAAGATATGTACTAGATGACGGGGTACACACCTATGCTCATGGGCACTGCAAAATAAAAAATCATCAAAATAATCAACAATAAATCATCTTCTTTTGTTGTCATACTTTATCCAAAGGTATCGGGTGGTTGGTGGGAACTTCTTCAAGAAATCAAAGACTTTCATCATTCTTCAAGAAATCCAGGACATTCATCGTTCTTCCATGAAATCCAGGACTTTCATCATTCTTCCATGAAATCCAGTACATTCATCGTTCTTCCATGAAATACAGGACATTCATCGCATCAAGAACTTTCCTTCAAGATATCATCATCTTTCTCTCAAGTATAAATCATAATTTAAATTATAAAGGCTTCATGAAAAAAGGGGGGCAATGAGTATAATCTTATTCATCTTTTGTTGTGATACTTTATCCAAAGGTATCGTGAGGTTGGTGGGAAATGCTTCTTCAAGAAATCAAGGACTTTCATCTTTTCTCCAAGAAATCAAGGACATTCATCGTTTTTCCATAAAACCCAGGACATTCATCGTTCTGCCATAAAATCCAGGACATTCATCGTTCTTCCATAAGATCCAGGATATTCATTCTTCCAATCCTGTCTTCATGAAAAAGCGGGGGTACATTTTCATGAACTGATACAACAACTTTACTTATTTCTTCAAATAAAATGTGGTGTGAGAAAATAACTTTTCTCATATAATGCAAAAACTTTGCTCAAATTGAAATCAAATTTTTCATGAATTGATACAAGAACCTTTCTCAAGTAATGCAATAACTTTGCTCAAAGTGAAATCATCATTTTCAAAATTATATATAATGTTCATCAAAGAACTAAAATTATCCAGTGTGTGTGGTGCGTGTGCTAAATTTCAAAACTGGGGAGCCATGAGAAAACATGGCGGGTGGTTGGAGGGCCCAGTTTAACATCCAAACTAAAATGTTTCACTAAATGCATCTAAAGTCATCCTGAAATGCCTTGCTTAAAGTCACCATGCCTTCTCCTTGCTGAATTCATCCTGCAGATCAAGACTGAGTAGCTGGGATTGCTGAAATCATCTTGCCAAGCTGAAAATGAGTAGCTGAGATAACCCAGTAAAACAGTATGTTTTGCAGAACAAGGTAACTCACATTTTAAATTTTTCTTTTAAAAAACATTTGATAAAGTTTCATGAAAATATTAAAAATCGATTTTTTTTTCTTTTTAGGAAAATTAAACTTCCCCCGTATAATTCCTGAGATGAGGAAGAAAAGCAGTATGTGTTGCAAAACAATGTGACTCACATTTTAAGATTTTCGTTTAAAAAATATTTAATAAAGTTTCATGAAAATAATCTCTATTTTTCTTTTAGGAAAATTAAAGAGGCAAAATTTAGATGCAGAGCAGGCGTTAAAAAAAAAAAAAAAATTGCGGTGTTTTGAATATTTTTTAAAGCGGGTTGGTTATGGTGGGACCACAATTAAAAAAATAATAATTTTTTTCATAAAAGAATTCAGCCAACATTACCCAAGTTAAAATAATTTTCGAACAACAAATTTTCTAACGAGTCCAAATTCAAAATTAAGTTCGTAAAATAAAATTTCAAAAAGAAAAAATTTTCCATGTCTTGTTAATTTTAAAAGAAAAATAAATTCTACAAAGTTTTTTCTACCACGCGAAAAAAAAATTTAATTCGTAAAAATTTTTTAAAGAAAAAAGTTTTTCTATCACACGAAAAAAAAAAAAAAAAATTCACAAAAATATTTTAAAGAGAAAAAAGTTTTTCTATCACGCGAAAAAAAAATTAAATTCTCAAAAATTTTTAAAAGAAAAACTTTCTATCTCCTGAAAAAATCTTTAACTAATCATTAAATAATCATTAAAATTAACTAAATCATTTAAAATAAATATTTACAAAATAAATATTCCACATCCTAAATATCAGCCTACTCTAACACGATCATTCGCAAAAAACCTTATCCATTCACACTTCCGCTAAAATATCACTATCTAACAACATTTCCGGTCTACTTCCGCTCCAAAACGCGCTTATCCACGTCGTACTGTAAGATAAAAAAAACTCCCGAATGACCTTCATTTGACCTCTATCGTACCACCGACTCACCGGTGTCGTAGAACGCACAAATCCACACTACTAAGAGGTCTATGATGAGTAGAAAAGAACAATTTGAAAAAAGAAAAAATGCATTTTACACATTTATTGCAACATTTGGGCTGGCAATAGTCGAAACATATTAAGCGAGTGAAATCATCATTATTCTCAAAAAATAATGCATTAATAGAAGTGTCGCAGACATTCTGTAGAATTTCACCAATCGAATACTGAACTTCAATTTGGATATAGTCTCTAAAATAGGCTCATTTTAAAATAATTAATTTCTCAGAAACTAACCATAAGAATTTCATGAAAATTTGGATTTGGTCTAATTGAAGGGTGTAGATTTTTTTTATGGTGTCAAACTTGAGTATTGATATTGACAAAAACAAAATTTTGGTTCGTTTTGATATGTATATAGCCCCCTAAGCAAAGTTGATATACATAATTTAAAAGCAGTCTTTATTTCCAATCGTTTGGTACCAGTAACTTTCTTCTACGATAATTTGTTGCAGAGTTCCCAAGAAGTGTTTAACGTTTTTTCCACGACTGTACATGTACCGAAAGCGATTGCTAGTCGTTGTTGACCGGTTTTCAGTCTGTTTGCAAACTGTAAGATATTCAGTAAAAATTCATTAGTGAAAGCTGTTCATTGAAATAAAGAAAATTAGTTAATTAAAATTAATCAAATAACAGTGGTCGGGAAAAAATTCCTCTTTGCAACAAAAAGCAAGGCATTAGGATGAACTTACTACTATCTATATATCTATCGACATATATTTATATATATATATATACAGGTTGTATCTGAAATGCTTCAACAAACTTAGAGGGATGATAGTACTCATAAAGACGAACAAAAAATACAATGGAACATGGGCTCGCAAATGATGTTTAAAGGGTGAAAATCGCAAAACTAATAAAAATATCGAAATCTCGCATGCTGCTTTTCTGCAGAACTCGCTAGAAGCACGAAGCTGGTTTTCCTTTCACTTTGTGCATATCCGGTCAAAAAGAGATAACAAAAACTTGGAAAAAAGCCAAGCAAATCTGTGAGCAGGAATCCACGTATGCAAATTTGAGCGTGTCCGCCAGTCGTTCCTCCGTAGATGTACTTTGTGTAATAATGTCCGCGGTCGACACTTTGTACAATTGTTGTAAAATATTTGTGTTCTCTGGACATCACAAGCTGTGTTGTACCTATTCTGTGCAATAAATAATTTTCTGGAGTGTTTCTTTCTTGTCTCAGTTTGTCCTATTTCCAGATGCATTTTCTCGATGTTCATCCTTTAACACTTTAAGGGGATCCAGGACACAAAAATATTCAAATTTTCTAAAAAACTTTTATTGCATTAAAAATTTATCTGTGTTTTTTCCGCTTAAAATGATGTTTAAATCATGTTTCTATCTTAATTAGGACAGGAAATATTAAATTTTTCGTTTTGGTTTGTTTTCAAAATCTAGCTTTCAAGCAATGTTCGTCATGAAAACGATTTCTTGTGAAAATGCGTTTTACTTAATGATGGCTTTTTTCAATTTTTCTCGTGTTTAAATCGTTATAAGTCAAGAACCGTTAAAGAAAAGTGGTTCAAACTTAGAACATGTCTTTTTCAATTGTTTTACTTTATTTTCGATTCAGCAAATTAGAAAAAAAAAATATTTACTTTTTAAAATATGATTTTTTCTAAGCCACACAATTTCTTTTTTTTTTTTACTTTAAATATTTTTAAATTTTTTTAATTAATATTTTTTAAAATGCTGAATCTAAATTAAAACTTATGCATTTCTGTTTATTTAAATGAAAAAAAATTGAAATTATACAAATAATATTTCGAGTTATAATGATTTTAAATTACATCCCTTTTTTAATGAATTTTAAATTTTTTTTTTTTTATATGAGAAGTTTTATCATATGATTTTGTTTACAAATAACATGGTTAACCATCACAAAAAAATTCAAAATTTTAACTCAATAAATAAAAATTATTTTAAATTGTGTCCCGGACCCCCTTAACCCCTTGAAGGGCAGTGGTTCATTTTTGGACCACCTAATTTTAATTTCAAAATGCTACATTGGCACCAAATTTTTGGGATGAAAATTTTCCTTTTATCAAGTACCCGAAGAAAAGCTTTAACTTATTTTCAAATAAATTTGTTTTTAAATTCCGGTGTCATTCAATGATTTCAGAATTTTACGCATAAGTATCTTGCCCTTGAAAGGGCTAGGGGGCAAGCAATTGCGTTTATGAAATGCTGAAATCTGAGAAAAATTTTATTTATAAATAAGGAAAAGCAGCATTTAACTATTTTCCCTTAAAGCTATAAAAGTAAAACTTAGTCAAATGTTTCTGGTGCAAATCTTAATTAAACTTAGGTGGTATATAATATATCCCACCGCCTCTCAAGGGGTTGAACTTCAATTGCGACCCCATGTTCCATTGCATTTTTTGTTCGTCTTCATGAGTACTATCATCCCTCTAAGTCTGTTGAAGCATTTCAGATACACCCTGCATATATATTTATATTTTTATTTATTTTTTGAGGGGGAGGGGGACACTAAATTCTGAAAAAGCAGAATTCCTGTTTTCTATTTTTTTCTTTTTTCTTTTTCATAATTCGTAAGGGAAAGGATTAAGGGAACTCCGTACCTTCAAAATGTTCAAACATCCATTTAAAAAATATATATTATTAGTTCAAAGTATAACTACGTCATTTAAAAATATGTTGGTGAAATTTCAAAGCTGCATCTTTAATAATAAAGAAGTTATTAAAGATTTTATGCGCGATGACAGATTTTAAAGGGACGACACGCCCACTCTGCGATCCTGGTGAATTTAGATTACTAGTGAACAAACACAAGGAGATTGCAAAATATTTTATTTCCTTCGTGGTAAAAAAAAAGTCCTTCCCGCCAGTGCCGGGGGGAACAGGTAGCTTTCATATTCCTTATTTTTAAAAAGCTAGCTTATGTTATTCAAACACACGAAGCTCGATTTAGTGGAAACCGATTATAGAAGATTCAATACTAATTTTTATCAATACTAAATAATTATGAATGAGAACTTCGCGAAATTAGTCAGCTTTATCCAAGCTGCTTTTATTTAAAGTAACTTATATTTGGTTGCCAAATTCGGCGATTTCTTGAAGTGCCTGCCATTTTAAGACAACATGGTGGATGAGGCTAACCAGTGAACATGGTCGAGGCCTTAGTAATTCCTGTGCACATGCTCACTCGCATCGGAATCGGTTGATATATACGGGTGCTGTCGCAGGCAAAAAATCAGGTTTTTCAAAATGTCACCCACATAAAGAAATTCAAACTGTGATATCTGAGCCATTTTTTAAGATAAAGACACAACAAAAAATGCACCGGAATCCTTATATCAAGGTCAAATACTTAAGAAAGAAAGCTATTTAAATTTCTAATTTTTTTGCACCGCACTTAAATATAATTCTTTTAAATTTAATGGCCGCCATTTTGAATAAAGATGGCGGATAAGGATGGCCAGCGAACTTGTACAAAAAATTGCTATATACTATCCACATGCCTTCTTACATCCAAATAGGTTAAGCTGATAAGAACAGATACTACACTTTGATCTTAGCCAAAAGGCCGAGAAGCGATTCCAAATAGGTTAATAAATACGTGTGTTATAGCGTGACAAATATCAGATCGTTTCAAAATGTCAGCCATGCTAGAAATTCAAAGTGCTATAACTCAACCATTTTTTAAGATATTGACGAAACAAAAACTGCTCCGGAATCTTTGTATCAAGGTCAAGCACATAAAAAAATCTTTTTCATTTTCCAATTTTTTGATACCTCATTTTAAATTTTAAATAAAAAAAAATAAATGTTCCCTTTTGAAACAAGATGGCGAATGAAGCTGGCCAACGAACTCGGTCGAGACATTTGTATGTACTATGTACATACCAAGTTACATCCAAATCGGTTCATAAATACTCCTGTTATCGCATGACAAAAATCAGGTCGTTTCAAAATTTCAGCCACAATAGAAATTCAAAATGCTATAACTCAGGTATTTTTTTAGATACAGACGAAACAAAAACTGTTCCGGAATCTTTGTATTAGGGTCAAACACATAAGAAAAAAATCTTTTCATTTTCCAATTTTTTGGTACCTTATTTTAAATTTTAAATTTTTTTTAAATGGCCGCCATTTTGAAACAAGATGGCGGAAGAAGCTGGCCAACGAACTCGGTCGAAACATTGGTATGTACTAGGCACACGAAGGTACATTCATATCGGTTCATAAATACGCCTTTTATTGCGTGACAAAAATCGGGACGTTTCAAAATGTCAGATACGTTAGAAATTCAAAGTGCTATAACTCAGCCCTTTTTTTAGATATAGACGAAAGAAAAACTGTTCCGGAATCTTTGTATTAAGATCAAACACATAAGAAAAAAATATTTTTCATTTTCCCATTTTTTAGTACTTTATTTTAAATTAAAATTAAAAAAAAAATTTTTAAATGGCCGCCATTTTGAAACAAGATGGCGGATGAAGCTGGCCAACGAACTCGGTCAAGTCATTGGTATGTACTATGTACACACGAAGGTACATCCATATCGGTTCATAAATACGCCTGTTATCGCGTGACAAAAATCAGAACCTTTCAAAATGTCAGCTACGCTAGAAATTCAAAGTGCTATAACTCAGCCCAGGGCCGTAACTATAAACTTGGAGGCCCCGGGGCAAAACTTCATAGTGAGGCCCCTCAAAATTTCTTTCTTTTTATATGCATGGGGGTTTATTCCAATTCGACAAAAATTTGTTTTTATCTATTGGTTCATGCAGGTAAGAAAACTAGCTACAAAAGGCTCACTAAGCCAAATGTTCAAGTATTTATCTAGCTTATACAATTGACAAATTATTAAATGGATTATTTTTATGATACAAGTTTTGGAAATTAAATATTCAGTGCGGTTGGTTGTAAAAAGAATAAGGTGAATAATACAAAAGTACAATTTCTAAAAAGAGTGTATGTTTATTAAAATTTTATAAAATCACACATTAAAAATACATGGTAAAATATTCGCTACACTGTTGTTAACATAAAAAAAAACTTAAAATAGTAACTTTTAATAAATTTAATTTTTGAGTACAAATACAGAAATACTACAGTAATTTTTTACTGAAAAAGCCTATAACACGAATGAAACAATTTAATGGTATGAGGAAGCTATAGTAACAGAAAACGCCTAACATAAAAGTACACAATTTTTATTCAAATGAATGGGAATAATAATAATAAAAAAATTACTTACATTTTAGTGAGTCATTATTTAGAACTAGATTAAACTAGCGGAAAACTTTTAATTGATAATTTAAAATATGACTTTTCTAAATAAAAGTTTAAAGAAGCTTAAAGGTACAGTAATCCCTTAACATTTGCGGATTTAACATTCGCGAGTTTTGATTATTCGCGAAATACAAAATGAAGAACAGTTCAACATTCGCGAATACTTAACTTGGTTATTCGCGAATTTTGTTTTGTAAAGAATATTTTTTTACAAAGTAAACTCGCTTTCTTTTTCCACTTTCGTAAACTATTTGACACTGGACAGCTGCAATGCACTGTATGACCTAAGTATCGAGAATTTCAATCCTTGTATTGAGGCAAAATATAGATCGGTAATACCAAGAAACCCGAAACATGACTTGATGCTAAAAAAAAAAAAAAAAAAAAAAAAAAAAAAAAATCCGAAATTTTCTAAATTTCAAAATTTTTGTTGGAAGTGGAAAAATTTTTGCAAAAGTTGTATGGAAAATTTTAAAGCTTCAAGAACAGCTTGTTGAGAAAGCAATAGAATGTGATCTTCCACTGGTGAGGAGTCTTAATTTTAAAAGAGAAATCGAAACTGCAACTTTTCCTTATATGGAAATTCATAAACGTACTTCCAAACAATTGTATAACAATAACTTTTTTCAATCATCAACTAAACTTTGTATAATATGTTTATAATTATTCAAATTTATTTACAGGATGTACTTTTTATAATGCTTAATAAATATATTTTTGTGTTTCAATTGCTTTTTTCAATTAAAAAAATCGTAAAACCTCACACCCTTATTTGCACGGGAAGATAGTCTCAAAATTCGCGATTTTGACATTCGCGAAAGTTTCCGCGAACCTAACCCTCGCAAATGTTAAGGGATTACTGTATAGTTAAAATAGATGTAAATTAAGCTTTTTTAAATGCATACTTTGCTTAAAAGACAAGGAATCAGTAACTGAAGCATGGAAAGTAGTGTAGATTGAAAAGATTAAAGATTAGCTACATTTAATTATTTTAAAAAGCAGAAAACCAACGTTTAAAAATGCACAAATAATACGTGAAAAGCAGCAAACAGCTGTTTCGAATCTACTAGCGAGATTCTTCATCAGTGCAGCGAGACACAGCGTGCTAGAAAAAGCAAGGCTGAGCAAAATGACAGAGACGCGCCGGCTTATATACCCGATACAGGTAGCGAATGCGCCAAAAACAACCAATGAGACAGAAGCAGATGAAACGACTTAGTGGACAAGTAGCTACATCTACCGGAGAACGAGAGAAAAAGAAACCAAAAAATTGAAAATTAAATTAATGCTTTCCAAATACTTGGAAAATCAGGAGTACTAGATAAGTCACTGAGTAAAGAGTGAGAATTTTTAATGATGTGGTAAGCTTACCAAAAATCAAGATCAAGGTCAGAAGGACATTTCTGGATAATGATGGCTGAGGAAAAATTGAACCTATCTTGGAAAGACCAACAATGTTGAGCAATAGAAGAACGTTTAAGCTCCTGATTTTTAACATAACCTTCATGGTCTTTTAAACGAAATCTAAGAGCACATTTAGTCTGCCGAATATAATATAGACCACACTAGCAAAGACCTAGCAATATAGACCACACTAGCAGAGATTTGGTAAATACCCCAGTTATCTAGGCAATCAATGGGTTGTTTAAGATTTGAAAATGAGATTTTATTAACAGGAGAATAAATAGCACTAAAATCAAACCTTCTTAAGATTTTAGCAACTTGCTGACTGATTTTAGGAAAAAAACTGGGGAAACTGGGCAACTAGATAACTGGGGTATTTATCAAATCTCTTGGTCTACATTATATTGGGCAGACTAAACGTGCTCTTAGATTTCGTTTAAAAGAGCATGAAGGTTTTGTTAAAAATCAGGAGCTTAAACGTTCTTCTATTGTTCAACATTGTTGGTCTTTACAAGATAGGTTCAATCTTTCCTCAGCCATCATTATCCAGAAATGTCCTTCTAACCTTGATCTTGATTTTTGGTAAGCTTACCACATCATTAAAAATTTTCACTCTTTAGTCAATGACTTATCTAGTACTCCTGATTTTCCAAGTATTTGGAAAGCATTAATTTAATTTCCCCTTTTTGGTTTCTTTTTCTCTCGTTCTCCGGTAGATGTCGCTACTTGTCCACTTAGTCGTTTCATCTGCTTCTGTCTCATTGGTTGTTTTTGGCGCATTCGCTACCCGTATCGGGTATATAAGCCAGCGCGTCTGTCATTTTGCTCATCCTTGCTTTTTCTAGCACGCTGTGTCTTGCTGCACTGAAGAAGAATCTCGCTAGTAGATTCAAAACAGCTGTTTGCTGCTTTTCATGTATTATTTGTGCATTTTTAAACGTTGGTTTTCTGCTTTTTAATATTCCTGCACAAAGGCTTTAATTGCTATTTTAATTTAATTATTTCTTAAAAGTTTGTTTCCTAACTTTCAAAGAAGCGAATTCATCAATTACTTTGTCAAAGTTGATTTTTTGAGCTCGATCATTCTCAATTGAAAGCAAAGCTAAGCTGCTGAGTCTTTCTTGAGCCATTGAACTTCTCAAGTAATATTTTATCAATTTGAGCTTAGAGAAGGACCGTTCAGATAAGGTAATTATGATAGATTATAAGATAAGTTAATCATGATAGATAGCTATTAATCAGAAAAAGTATAGTGGAAAGTAATTAATAATAATAAGATCATTGCGTTATGAATTTGGAATAGATAAAGAATTAGAATTATTAATCCATCACTTAATATTAAAAGAGATTACACATAAATAATAAAACATAAATATACATTTTACTGGATTATTTATTATGGCAACATGATTTAAATAGATAAATTTAAACACATAAAAATATTTCTTGAATATATGCATTAATTTGTCAATACATTAAGCACAATAATGAATGACTAATTAAATAACTATCATGATAGTTAAAAAAAACTGATCTAGGCCTTTCTGCCCATGTGATTATCACTGACCACTATGAGAATTCTATCTCATATCATCACTTAAAATTCAGATTGCAGCCACATTTTTCGTGTTTGATTTCTTTCACTCACAGGGACTTATGCAAGATCCCTTTGTATTTTTTAGCACATGGTATGCATTTACTTGTTACACGAGATCATTGCAATCTCAGAGAATTAATCTATGGATCTTCATATTTTTATATTTACTATATAGCCCTGGACTTGGATTTTTGAAAACACGGTACTTGGACTTTTTAGCACAATATAGCACAACTTGAATCTTCCTGAACACGATCGAAAACTAACAATTTTAGCACAACACTATGTCTTCTTCGTACACCATCGCAACTTGGAAGTGTTTTGGCACATTTTTATTTCATATTTCTCCGCACAAAACTTTTATCTTAGCACACCACCTCACAAATTTGATGTTTTTCAACACATTTAAAAAATTTACTTGCTATCTTGAAAAAAAAAACAGACGCCAACGCCACAGCAAAGAGATATTTCTATCTCCTCGCTTGCGCGGCTAACCAACTCGTATTCCCGCTCAAGGAATCGTTGCCAAACCACCGTTGAAAGACTAGGGAGAAAAAACCATTCCCCTTCTACTGCTTCCCTGGTCTGACTTCGGAAGAGGGAAAGGGAGATTCATCTGTCACGTCTCCCTCTGCGAAGACTTGCTATTCCTGTGAAAACGCAGATGATTGGTTCCATTCTTGTGTGCGTTCGGAATGTGAATTATGGCTGTGTTCTTTAGAATATATGCTTTCAGTTCACTGTTTATTTTTTAATATGAAGATGCAATCTGTGTAGATAAGCTTTTTCTCTACATCTCCCCCCCCCCCCAACAGGGAAGAAGAAGCACCAAAATTTAAAACGGAGGAAAAAGAAACTGTTCAAAAGTGTCAATCAAATCAAACGTAATCTCCAACTGTTGTTGAAGCCAGTGTCAAAATGCCCATGAAAAATTTCTTGTGCTATTTGTTACTTTGCACACAAAATGCTATACATATTATATACATTACACAATGCAAAAAACAAATCTTATATTTATACACAAAAAGAAAGTTATATGTACAGATTACGTAGAAAGAAATAGCATTACCATCATCATTATTCTGCAATACATTACTGAAATTTTATACATTTATATTAATTAGAAAGATTTAAGTTTTAAAATTAATGGAAATGAACAGAAACAACACAAATTACAAGTCAGATACTCGGGGAAAAAATTACTATGTATCTAATTTAATCTCATAAATTCTATAGAGGTCTAAATGTATACCAAATTATTCATTCAATTAATAAATCATAAGAATTAAAATGAAGATTTTTTTTTAGTGTAGAAAAACATTTTTATCTTATAGCTAGCATTTTTTTTTTTTAACTTTATACAATTTCTTAAAAAAAAATTTAAGAATTAATTTTACCAGATTGTAAAACTAAAAGTTACCCATCTTTAAGAGAAAGGAAAACCTGTTTAAATTTTGTATATATCATAATAGCAATGTGGAGATTAATACCACTGATCTGACCTAACGGACCAGCCAGCCTAAGTCAGACAAAAGAACAAAAATAATGACGTCTCATCATTTTTATATCTACAGAAGCATAACTACCATAAAGCATAGATATATATAAATTTTGAATAATAAAGATGTTACCTCTTTTTTTTTTTTTGAATAAAAAATAGGCATACTAAATTTACAATATTTAAAATAAGTTAAGAGATTAAGATTTAAATACAATTTTAAATTTTAGGTCTTAAAGGTTTCTTTAAGAAGAGTTTACTGACATAGTGTGTTTTCCACAGGTTGATTGCCAACAATTCTAGATACTACATAATTGTCATTACGAGCAATCTTAATTATCTCCCAAGGACCAATGTACCTCTCAGTGAGTGAACCAGACCGCTTAAAATTTTCCATAAAAACCTTATCGCCCAGTTTTAATTTTGGTTTGATTCTCCCTTTTGTGTTTTTGTGGTAAACAGCAAAATACTGTTCTTCATTTACTGAAATTTGTTGTTTCATTTCATTTAACATTTTTTTTTTTTATATTGTCTTGATATGTTTGAAAGCTCTCTACAAATTTTGGTTCCTCTACAGAATCAAGTAGAGTGTTAAGAGATCTTCCAAAAAAAAAATTTCAGCCGGAGTGAATTGAGTTGCAGCATGTATTGAATTATTGTAGTGGAGTTTGAAATTTAGTAAGCTGCTAGACCAGTTCAAAACATCGTTAGACATTGAAGATAAGCTCTCTTTCATTGTCTTGTGGACCCTTCAATCAATCCATTCGATGATGGAAAGTAAATGGAAGATTTCCTGTGATCTATGCCCAAGTTTTCTAAGAAATTGTCAATTTCTTCTGAAATTAGGTTTGGGCCATTATCTGTTTGAATTATTTTTGCTATACCAAATCTAGCAAAGTACTCATTGAGGCATCTTATAATAGTTGAGATTTTACATTGGCTAAAGGAATAGCTTCTAAATATCTTGAATAATGATCTACAATGGTTAGTATGAAGAACTTTCCATCAATAGATCTTGGCAACTTGCCTACAATATCGATTGCTAATTTTTCACCTGGAGCTAAATTTCTTTGTTCTATGTGCTGAGAAGTAGTATGTTTTGGTTTTGATTTGTTTGCAATACACTGATCACAATTCTCACAAATACTTTTTGTATCAGAAAACATACCTCTCCAGTAAAATTTTTTATTTATGAAATCATAAGTTTTCTTAGTGCCAAAGTGTGGCGAATGAGCAATTTCTATGCAACTCTTGATTAGAGATTTTGGAATAACAATTTTGTTAACAATTGAATTAGATTTATTTTTATGTCTGTATTTGTACATAAGCAGTTTAGTATACGAATCAACAAAAAAATTCATTTAGTTTTCTTATCGTGATTATTAATTTTATCAATTATGCCTTGAATTTCACTGTCCTGTGATTGTGAAATCTTTATATTATTTTGTGTAAGAGAGTTGTCTGTGGGAAATATATTTCTGTTATTGACCACCTTATTCTTAACTTCCATTCTGGAAAGAAAGTCTGCAGGGTTACTCTTGCCAGGTATGTGACTTAAATCATACTGATATTGTCCAGGATACAATAACCACCTAGCCACAATATCAGGTTGTTTGTCTAGCTGAGTGTGATATGTTAGCGGTTTAGCATCTGTAAGAATTGTGAATTTTTTACCATACAAATATTCGTAGAAATGCCTGCAAGATGCAAAAATGGGCAAAAGTTCTCTACGAATAGATGGATATCTTGACTCAGCTTGTGAAAGCTGTCTCGAGAAAAATTCAACAGGAAAAAATTTGTCGTCATATTTTTGCATAAGAATACCACAAATAGAAATTTTTGATGCATCAGTAACCAAATACAGTTGTTTATTGTCATCTAATTGTTTAAGAGTAGGTTTGTTCAGAATCTCATCTTGTATTTTATTGAAAGCATTTTGACAGACCTCAGTCCAAACAAAAGGTGTATCTTTACGTGTCAAGTCTACAATTGGCTGAATGATTTCTGCATAGTTAAAGATCATGTGCCTGAAAAAATCATTCATACTCAAAAATGATTGTTCTTGCTTTAAGTTTTTTGGGACTGGAAATTGTGTCACCTTATTAATATTGCTATCAGAGGGTGTTGATTAATATTGAAACCTAAGTAAACAATCTCTGATTTACAAATTTGAACTTTTTGGGGATCCAGAGTTAAATTAAATTTTGATAATCTGTCGAAAACAGTTTGAAGCAGATTTAACAGTTTATCAAGATCATTTTCAGCAACAATAATGCCGTCAAGATAAAATTGTATGTTACTACCTACCAGATCACTTATACATTTTGATAAAAGTGTATGGAAATATGAGGTTGAATTTCTACTCCCAAAAAATAATCTTGTTGGCATATAATTCCCTAACTCACAGCAAAAAGCAAGTTTAGGTTTATCACAATCTTGAAGTTTAATTTGGAAAAAGGCTGATTTTAAGTCAAGAACACAATAATATTTTTTCCCAGCAATCTGATGTAGAATCTCCGATATCTTTGGTAAACAAATTTGAAATGATTCCGTTATAGAATTTAATAAACGATAGTCTACACACATGCGGAATTTTTGTTCTTTGGAGTTATCTGCAGATTTTTTTTTACAAAAATTACAGGAAAATTGTAGTTGGAAACTGATGGTTCTATAATCCCTGCCTCTAAAAGTTCATTTATTTCCTTTCTTGCAATTTTTTTTGCAATTTTAGGAATTGGATATGGACGTGTTTGAATGGGGAAATTATGAAGAAGTTTAAATTCAGGAACAACAGCATCTCTTGAACCCAATGTTTTGTACCTCTTTGAGAAAACTTTAGAGTTGTTCATCAGCATTGAGATTACTTTAGTTTTATCCTGCTCATTTAAATGGCTTAAATCAAAATCATTGACATTGAGATCTTCCTTTCTAAGTTTATGAATTTTTTATAAACTTACGGTATTTCTTTGTAAAACTTCAGATTTACTAGGATCAACAATATCAGTGTCATCAAAATCTTTTATTGTGCCAATTTTGAGTTGTTTTCTTAAATGAATTACTTTATTTGAGTTATTTTCTACTATAGTGAATATGAATTTTTTGTTTACAACTTTATTTATCGATTCAGAGATAGAATAATTTAGTTTAGTTTCAATGGGTGTCAGATTTAATTGTTTAGTATTAGCAAAATATTTTGGAATCTGCAGTTTTATAACGGAAAAGGAATTTGGTAGAATTTTCACATTGTCAACAGATTTAGCATAATGGATTTTATCTTCTGATTTTACTATATTTTTGGAAATTAATTTTGGAGAAGATTCAGAAAATTTGAATTTATTGTTACCCATGATTAGCTGTTTATCCAGGATGTCCATGAGAATTTTATTTCTTTGCAAGAAGTCATATCCTAGGATAATTTTGTATTTGCACCGCCAATCATTTGGAGTAACAAAAAATTGATTTTCAAACCAAGACTTGTCAATTTTGAATTTTATATTTACTGCGGATAAATAAGGAATTGATGAATTGCTTAGAGTGTTGATCCTGACACACCTGGATATGTATTCAACTTTACAATTTTCTTTTATAATTTTTAGTACATTGTTTTGTATCAAACTCAGATTTGCTCCTGTGTCGAGGAGAGCGGGAACTTCTTCCTGACCAAATTTTAATGCAATAATTGGTAAGTCAGCCTGCTTTTGATTACAAGACATGACGTGTAAAATCTCCTGTTCATCTGTCTGAGTCTGAGTTGAAATGTAATCTTTTGTATTGCTATCCATAGTGTCTTGGAGATTGGAGTTGTCTTTCGAAACTATTTCTCTGTTGTCTAAGTTATTTACTGAGTTTTTTTTATATTTACATTTTGATTTCTTAAGTTTTTTCTTAAATTTGTCATTAACCTTTTGTACCTAAGATGCTTATTCTTTTTGGGGGTCCTTGTTTTAATATTCTTTTTAACACTACAAGAACCCTCTAATAGTTTAAAGGATGGCGTTCTTGTGTGGAATCCTCTGTGTCATCTCTGTGATTAGACCTCCCACAAGAGTTATTACCCCTAAAAGAATTATCTCTGTAATGATTACCCCTAGAAGAATTACCTCGATAATGATTGCCCCTGGAAGAATAACCTCGAGAATAATTACCTCTTCTGTATCTTTTATTTACTCTGTTTGAAATATGTGAAGTGTTCTGAATTTTGTTTTTGACATCTGGAAAATACCAGCAGTTTATTATCAAATGCGGTTTAGCACATATCAAACAAAACATTGTGTCCTTAGAATTTGAATTCTCACCACCTTCATTTCCTTTTGTATGCGAATAGATACCTGTACCTGTTATATTGTTTACAGATTTTGAAGTTGTTAATTCGTTAATTTTATCTGTTAATTCCTGAATCTTTGAGTTTGTTTGTACCTGAGAATTGATTAAAGTTGAGATCTCAAATGACATACTGTTGTTTATACTTAATTAGGGATCCTTGAATGCATTCTCAATGTTTACAGCTGCTTCTATAGCAGTTTCGAAATCCCTAGGATTTAATTTCCAAACCTCAATCCTGATGTCTGATCTCAACGACTCAAGAAATTTGTTCAATTTCAATTTTCTAGCTAAATCAGCGATGTGCGCATCGGCATTCTGGTCAATGTTTAAATATTCATTTGTAGCATTTTCAACCTGTTCAGCTAATTCTCTAACTGTTTGGGACTGTTTCTGGCTAATGCCTGAAAATCTTTGCTGTTTCTCAGCAAATGATGTTGATTTGGTAAATTTTTTTGGAAGTGCATGTTTTAGTTGGTCGAAATCATTGATCAGGAGAGGCAATGGGATCATCTGCTATAAAATTTAGCGCCTCATCCTTGCAGTTTAATTTTAGCACAACTAGTTTTCTGTTGTTATCCCATTCCTCTAAATTTCCTAAATTCTCAAGCTGCTCAATGAAAAAGTTAAAGTTATCTTTGTTGCCAGAGAAATGTGGAAGTGAGTTCACTAAACTGACCTGTTGGACTTGATTAACCTGATTTCTCCTCATGTTTTCAAATTTTAAAATTAATAATAAATTTCGAAATGCTAACCATGTATACAATAGAAAAAAATAATGCTTGCAAAAATAATAATGATAGTGAAAATAAAAATATTACCTTTATGTCTCCTGCAAAAATTTACTCATTTCAAAATACTATCTTAAAACACAAACATTCACTTAAAATAAGCAAAATTTGAAAATAGAAAAGTGATTTCGAAACAGTAATAATATAATAATAACACAGGAGAAAAAAGATATATTTTAGAGTTATTTCATAGAAGACCAAGATTCGAGACCTTAAAATATCAGATTAATTTCTTTAAAAAAAATTTTGTCACGGCACCATTATCTAGGGGAAAAGGTATTTATGATAGATTATAAGATAAGTTAATCATGATAGATAGCTAGTAATCAGAACAAGTATAGTGGAAAGTAATTAATAATAATAAGATCATTGCGTTATGAATTTGGAATAGATAAATAATTAGAATTATTAATCCATCACTTAATATTAAAAGAGATTACACATAAATAATAAAACATAAATATACATTTTACTGGATTATTTATTATGGCAACATGATTTAAATAAATAGATAAATTTAAACATATAAAAATATTTCTTGAATATATGCATTAATATGTCAATACATTAAGCACAATAATGAATGACTAATTAAAATAACTATCATGATAGTTTAAAAAAAACTGATCTAGGCCTTTCTGCCCGTGTGATTATCACTGACCATTATGAGAATTCTATCTCATATCATCACTTAAAATTCAGAATGCAGCCACATTTTTCGTGTTTGATTTCTTTCACTCACAGGGACTTATGCAAGATCCCTTTGTATTTTTTAGCACATGGTATACACTTACTTGTTACACGAGATCATTGAATCTCAGAGAATTAATCTATGGATCTTCATATTTTTATATTTACTATATAGCCCTTGACTTGGATTTTTGAAAACACGGTACTTGGACTTTTTAGCACAATATAGCACAACTTGAATCTTCCTGAACACGATCGAAAACTAACAATTTTAGCACAACACTATGTCTTCTTCGTGCACCATCGCAACTTGGAAGTGTTTTGGCACATTTTTATTTCATATTTCTCCGCACAAAGCTTTCATCTTAGCACACCACCTCACAAATTTGATGTTTTTCAACACATTTAAAAAATTTACTTGCTATCTTGAAAAAAAAAAACAGACGCCAACGCCACAGCAAAGAGATATTTCTCTCTTCTCGCTGTGCGCGGCTAACCAACTCGTATTCCCGCTCAAGGAATCGTTGCCAAACCACCGTTGAAAGACTAGGGAGAAAAATCCATTCCCTTTCTACTGCTTCCCTGGTCTGACTTCGGAAGAGGGAAAGGGAGATTCATCTGTCCCGTCTCCCTCTGCGAAGACTTGCTATTCCTGTGAAAACGCAGATGATTGGTTCCATTCTTGTGTGCGTTCGGAATGTGAATTATGGCTGTGTTCTTTAGAATATATGCCTTCAGTTCACTGTTTATTTTTTAATATGAAGATGCAATCTGTGTAGATAAGCTTTTTCTCTACAACAGTCAAATACATAATGCACGCTGTGCAAACATCTGGATAGCTTGATGAAAGTGAACTGTAGTCAACTATTATATAATTGGCAAATTCCTTAACACTTTTCATTTTTTCCAGTTTGTTTTTAAACGAATTTGCCACTGAACATAATTGTGAAGGAAAGGCTGGACTGACATCATTTGGATACTTGTTAACGAAATCAACTGCCTTTTTGTGAATATCACTTTCACTTGCATTGGCTAAAAAATCAGGTTGTATTACTTGATAAGTGTCAAGAACAGCTTTCATCCCTTCAAAACAGCGATCAAGTTGAGTACAAAGTGTGCCTACCATTGGATAGAACACAGTGACTTGGAAACAAGATTTTGGGTCTATTAATCTCTCGTCCTCACTCAACTCATCAAAGTGTTTTTTCACTTTCCTTAGTCTGTTCTGGCGAAATTCTTTGTTTATTCCCCATCGACTACAAACATCTGATGCTTCAGAAACAAGTTCTTCAAACGTTCCACGTATTTCGGTTATCCTTAAAAATAAATTACCCAGTAACTCATATGCATACAACAGGTCCATGGTTTCAGATTGTAAAGTTTTCGATACGAGGTTGAGATACTCTAAAACTTCACACTGCACAACCAAAAGCAATACAAAATCAAAATTTTCAAGTTTGTTCTTTAGCTGCTGTGCTTCATTTCTTTCTTTGCTTTTCCTGGAAGTCAAAGTTATGCGGCTAAGGCTTTTCAACACGTCACAAAACCTGTGTTTCAGTGCATACACTGCCTCATGCCTACCAGCCCAGCGAGTTGGATTAAGCGTTTTTAGTGTTACTTTCGAATTCAGTGAATCAGTTTGAGCCTCGGTTTCGTACACTGACTTCAAGTCTTGCCAGCGCAAAATACTATGACCAAAAAAGCAATACACACTTTGAATGGTTTAAAAATACTGGCAGACCACTCGGTTTCCTTCCACAGCATCCTTTAATACTAAATTAAGATTATGTGCAGCGCAGTGCACAAAGTATGCGTGTGGGGCTTTTTCTTTAATACGCTGCTGCACTCCACTGTATGCTCCACTCATGACTGCAGCTCCGTCGTAGCCTTGTCCACGACATTTGGTCAAATCCAAGTTTTTTTCTTGCAATGAAGTATTTCTTCTGCAAGACCATGGGCAGACTGATCTTTTACCTCTCTAAAGGATGCAAAAGTTTCACATATTTTGATGTCAATAGGTGTCTCTTCTTCATCATTAACTATTTTGACATACCTGTAAACTTCACTTAACTGATCAACTTTAGCAATGTCCTGAGTGGTATCTATAATCAATGATAAAAACAAGCAGTTTTGAAGCTCAACGGTAATTTCATTTTTGATTTCTAAAGCTATTAGGTTTATAAGTTCATTCTGAATTTTAGGTCTAAGGTATTTCACAGTTTCTTGCGGACGCTGAATCAATTCTTTCAGTACTGGGTCATATTTTGACAAGAGCTGAATTATCGAGAGAAAGTTTCCTTTGTTGCTACATTCTAACTTTTCACTAGATCCACGAAATGAGAGATTACATGTTGCAAGTGTTAAGGTCACATTTAGGATTCTTTCTAGAACTTTTCAGCAGAAGCTTCTTTCATTCTCCAAATTTTTGTCGAAAATGTCTTCTAAAGTACCACGTTTCCGGCACTGCTCATAAACTACACAAGAGTGTGTGTGGCTTTTGGATGCTTCATGAACTGAAATACGTTCTGAAATATGTTTCCAGTCTCGAACTCCGGTTGTTGAAAACGGTAATATACGGTTGCTATATTCTAGTGCTTCTGATTGGAACTAAGGGAACAACCAACATGGCAGGCAATAGACACAATCTAATTTTCTTGAGTTACATAACCAACTTCTTTTAAGCTTCAACCCTGACTTTGTGTTGGTACTATAATAGTTACTTGAAAAAAGATCGGCCTTGTTGATTGATATCCTTGGGAAATTGTCCGTCAGGTTGTATTGGACCAATTGCTACCAGCCTACGTTTCTTATCTTGATTTTCTATTAAAGTAGGAAAGTCATCGTAGTAGGCAGAATCTTCACCTTCCAAACAACTTTGTGTATCATAGGTTGGGTCTATCACAACTTCTTCGCGTAAAGAATTTTGTTGGTTAGATTTGTTGTCATTGTAAATGTAGTCTTGTTTCAATTTCGAAGTATCATAATCTGCACTTAAGTTCTGTGAAATTTCTATATCAGGAGAATCCACTTCCATTTCATTTTCCTCTGAAGTGCCTTCCAAAGCTTGGTTCGTTGTATTCTCCGGCCCTAAAAAGAAAGTGTGCATCAGAAAATCCGTAAAATGTTAGGTTCAAAATATAGACAGGGTCAAAGAGAAAAAAATATTCTTTTCCCTCTTATATTTTAGAGCTATACCTATATAGGTACATACATTTAGTACATATATACGTATACAGGGTGTTTCAGCACAGCGGTTAAAAAGTTTCAGGAGAGATAGAGTACAGCTAAACGATGGGAAATCACATAACAATGCATGGTCGAAAACGCTTTTCTGATACAGTAGTGACGGCATAAAATACAAGAAAAGAAGGACACGAGCAGGTTGAAAAATTATGTTCATTATACTTAGCACCACAAAGAATTAAGAAAGAAGAACAAAAAGATAGACAAAGATCGTCATCAAAGAAGGTGCGCGAAATTACGATCCGGGGCCGTGATGCAGACCTCACATGTCCGATGCATGGAAGATCTAATGGTCTCGAAAATACCGGGCATGTCCCGGACTTCCCAGCAGCTGCCACGATGCGTGCAATAAATTCCTCAGCACTGTCGTAGCGATTTTGTGGTACTAAAAATAATAAAGATGTTTTATCACCCTGTTCGTGTTCTTCCTTTCTTGTGTTTTGTGATGTCACTACCGCGCCAGATAAGCGTTTCAGACGGTGCATTGCTATGTGATTTCCCATAGTCTAGGTGTACTCTATCTCTCCTGAAACTTTGTAACCGCTGCGCTGAAACACCCTGTATAGATATAGTCTCGGGTATAGTATATGGTACACGTATATTTTATGTGAATACGAAATTTCTCGAAAACTAAGCAGAATTTCAAAAAACGTAAACGTACATTTTTGTAGGAAATTTAATTTTAAAGGTCTTATATCCAGTCAAAAATTAATTTTTCTTGACACTTTGCGCGACATAACTAAAAAGACTCACCAAGTATACAAGATTTAACATAACCAGGGCTTAATTTCTAGCCAAAAAAAAAAAAGTTTCTAAAAAAAGTACCGGAGCCCTAAAAATTTCCCCTAATACTAATAACCGTAGCGTCCCCCTCCCCTCTTCACCGTCACTCTAATCCGCATATTTATATTTCATATATTATTTGCAAAATGTAAAGCATTTTTTTTTTCTATAGCAAAATAAAATTTTTAAATATTTCTGCATATACTTAGCTATCAATTATTCCACGTTTTAGTAATCACTCCTTCCGAATAGAAATCTTTGTCTAATTTTACTGTAAATTAATCGCAGAATTCTGCGAGTAAATAAAATAAGGATTATAATTCGAAAATAGTGTTAAAACAAAAAAGGGATAGTTCACAGGGAGGAAGAGTTATTTTATTTTTTCTATGCCTGAGTAAATAAAATTTTTAGATTACAGACAGATAGAGTTCGAGCGCTGCGGTTTTTTGAAGCGCTATTGTACTAGGCTGCGAAACACCATATTTAAGGACTCCGATGAATTCTCACCAATATTTAAATATTTACTAAAAACAGAGTGCCGGGTCGCGCTCCGATGGGCTCCGTCGCAATTTAAGCCCTGAACATAACATTCCTTCAAGTTTTTTTTTTACTTTTTTTAATGCAGAAGGCTAAAAGATAGCCTAAAGATATTGGTATGGGGACCACTATGGGATGAAGTTGCAAAACAAAACAAACCGCATTCGAATGGTGCTTCCGTTCCAAAGTAACGCGTGGAGTGCTTTAATTATAAACATCAAAACTACTTTTGCCGATTGACACGTGTAGGGTTAACAAAAGTCATTTGCTTGGGGCATATGCATATACAGCCAAACTTAAATAATTCGAAGTGTAAGGGACCGCTAAATAAATTCGAATTACCAAAGATTTCGAATTAGACAAGTTTTGTTTTTTCCAACTACTACTATTGATGAGTAATATTTCATGTAATCCACGAGATTCAAGTTCTAAATAATTAAACCACAGTCCACGAAATAGATTGGGATAGCAAAGTCAAGAGTTCACGATTCTATTTATATCACATTATATCAAGAGCACTATGAATGTGTTTTTTCGAAACTCAAGAATTACTTCAAAAATTACAAATTTTCTGTTTATATACGATACATGATTATTTACATTTAATTTGTACATATTTACAACTTTTAGAAAAATCACCTTAAGTTTCTGGAAATTAACATCCAGCCAGCCTTCATACACGATTTCAAGACCAATTAATAAAAGTACAATAATTTTCTTCGATTAGAAGTAATGATAAAATAGTATGTTATGGCCATCACAAAACTTTCTATTTAAATCACATAAACAGCAATAATTGATTTCAAGGTATACCTGAATCTCAAGTTTGATGAAAATTCGTGCATTAGTTCTTGAGGTCGAGCTATAGTGGAAATTTTGAAAAATGCAGCATAGCAGAGTCACCTGTTAAGCAATTTGCACCAAAACAGCACTAATTCATATCGAGGTAGATCTGAATCTGAAATTTGTTGAATATCCAATCATTAGTTATTGAGATAGTACTATTGCGAAAATTGCAAAAAATGCAGCATAACAGCGCCACCTCTTGAGCAATTTACACCAAAATGTATAAAACGTCAATTCATGTCAAGGACTAACTGAATCTGAAGTTTGTTGAAAATCCGTTCATTAGTTCGGAGATTGAGATATTGCGGGAATCGCGAAAAATGCAGCATAGCAGCGCCACTTGTTGAGCGATTTACACTCAGATGTATAAAACGTCAATCATGTCAAGGACTAATTGAATCTGAAGTTTAATGAAAATCCGTGCATCTGTTCTGGAGATTGAGCTATTGCGGAAATCGTGAAAAATGCTGCATAGCAGCGCCACTTGTTGAGTGATTTACACCAAAAACTAATCAGGACCCATTTATTTCAAGAAATAACTGAATATAAATTTTTATTAAATTTCGTGCATTAGTTCTTGAGATAGAGCGCCCACAAAATTTTGTCACAGACAGACAGACAAACATTTTGTAAAAACATGTTTTTCAGAATCTCTGACTCCTAAAACGTGTTAATCCGTAGAAAACCGAAAATCGAAAATTTTCAAGTAACTAATACTTTCTTCTAGTACCTAAAGATAGAAGAAAGTAAAAATAGTATGTTTTAATGCTCGAGATCAATTTCCCTTTAAAAATTAAAACAACATTTCTTCTCTTTTAAAAGACCAAAACAAAGAGAGGCAGCATTGCTCGCTGCGTTCAAAGTTACATAACTACTAAAAATATAAAGAACAAAAAATGTTTTTAAAACAATCCTCTAGTATCACGTGACCATTGGGGCCTTTTGTCTGGCTGAAAGAGGCCACAAGGGAGTTACGAAAATGTTCCACAACTACCTTACTTAAATATTTATTGACGGATAAGTTGTATGTTCCAATTAAGAAAATATACACAATAGAGGAAAAAATGTATATCATACATAAAATATTTACTTTAAATTTTTGTTGAAAATATAGAATGTACAAAAGTATATCCAGGGCCATAGCGAAAAAAAAATTTTTGGAGGGCGCAAAAGGCAAGATTGGCCGATTCAAAAATGTTTCAAATCAGACTAATGTAAAATAGTCAATTTGCCGCATTATTCCTTAATTAATAGTTTTTACAATTAATTTTAACTGATTAATTATAATTGATAGTTAAAAATAAAATGTATGATTTTGTATTTTTAAAATGTTTCTTAGTTATAACTCATTATTTTTTTAAAAAAATTTACCAAGAACTTTACTGGAGGGGAAAAAATGTATTATTAATAAGACAAAATCCTACAGTTATATTTGTGAAAAACACTTTTGTTTAGAATGAAGTGATAGTTCAGTAAATAGAATGTAATAATTTTCAAAATAAAAGCTAAATAAAAATGTGATCTCTTAGTTCTAAAAATTATGATAATGTAATGAATGGGAAGTACTACTACTTTAAATATTGTATTAGCATGCCAAAGAAAATAATTTGAACTTTAGATTCTAATTACAGAGAATATCGTGTGGAATTAACAACATACGCTTTCAGTAATTCTAATTGTATAACTAAAAAATGCGCACTATAGTGGTACTGAAAATATTTGGAGGGGCCTCAAAATGTCTTTGCGCCTGGGGCCTCTTGAGTGCTTAATACACCACTGATTGAGTTTTATAGGAATGTCAAGGGACCGACAGAGACATTTGAATTATCCACGATTTCGAATTATACACATTCGAATTATTCAAGTTTGACTGTACTATTTTTAAATGAATTACACATCACACTGAATAAAGCAAACCGTACCATACATACCTTTTTTATCACCATTCCCTGTTCTATGGTTTCCACTGTCCAGCCATGTTGTTAACTTCTTAGCGCTTTTTGCAGCCTCCAAGTTTCTTCTTTTTAGAGTCTGTCTTTTTTTATTTCCACTTGGCTGGTGCCGAATTCGATTCATAATATACACTACACACACTAAACACAAGCAAAGTAAACCACTACTTATTAGCTACACGCGTACTAACATTACTATGCGACTCTCAACTGCACTGAAAGTCAGATTTTGATGAGCAGTTAGCAACGGAATGAATCATAATGAATGACACTAGCTCACTGTACGTTCCAGCCATGGAGCTATAAAGATTAAAGGAGACGACAAAAATAACGTCACTTGAAGCTGTTCTTATCCCCCCCCTCCCCTGATTTCGCCATATTTGACCGCGGTGAGCTGCGCTGTGAGCCAGTTTCTTCTCACTGCGCAGGTCAACTACAATGAAAGTCAAATATGGCAGATGCCGGAGAGGGAAAGAACTCGTCTATCCGCTTCAATGCTCTCCAAAGTGCTTAATTGATATGTCGTCTTTTAATCTTCAAAGCTCCATGGTCCCAGCTTGCACTTGACTCATCACTTGGCGCGACAAGACAAATTCCATTCGAAATTCTGCTGTCTGCTCTAACTGCTTTTGCATGCAAAGCATATGGAGTATATGAACGGACACGCAAAACCCTTTACTCTAGCACTTTGATGGATTTTTTTTTATGATTAACTTTCAGCTAGGTGCTGGGTATTTTATAGGAAGTTAGATTAGATATTAAAACACAATAATTTTTTAGATATCAGTTTGGGGCCCCTCGGGCTTGGGGGACCCGGGGCAGTGCCCCGGCTGCCCCGGCGGTAGTTACGGCCCTGACTCAGCCATTTTTTTTAGATGTAGACGAAACAAAAAAATGTTCCGGGATCTTTGTATCAAGGTAAAACACATAAGAAAAAAATATTTTTCCTTTTTCAATTTTCTGGTACCACATTTCAAAATTTAAATTAAAAAAAAATTTTTAATGACCGCCCTTTTGAAACAAGATGGTGGATGAAGCTGGCCAACGAACTCGTTCGAGATATTGGTATGTACTATGTACACACCGAGTTACATACAAATCGGTTCATAAATACGAGAGTTACAGTGTGACAAAGATCTGATATATATATTTATGGATATATATATATATATATATATATATATATATATATTTATGTATATATAAACATTTGAACGAAGAAGATGGTTTCGTGGCCTGGGGATCATCATCTTGAAAATATACCAAAATTTTTTGAAATCGCTTTCCTCCGAACGGCTGCAATAGGTAGCTTTTTGTAATGAAAGCTACCTAAAATGAAGGGTATGATTTAACCGTAACTGTTTGAGTTGTGTTTACGACGTGTTTTCGTTCGTTCGTTGGGTTTAGCTTGTTTTTAAATTATTATTATTATTATCATTATTATTATTATTATTAAGATTATTTACAATTTATGCATATTTTTCATATTTTAAATACAAATGAAAGTTATATATTTTTTTTCAGATCTTCAGTAATGAAAACACTACTATAAACAAGCCCTACAATTTTAATTTATTTAAAGAATTTTTAATGGACAGTCTTCTTACAAGGTCAGTATTATCTGAAAATTATTTTAAAAAAAAATCCGCCCATTAAAATAGACTTTATACTTTTCCTTACACAATCTTAAGGTGCGAAGCATTTTTCAATTCCTACTATTAGTTCACACTCTCCCTATATTTACTTATTTATTTATTTATATATATATCTTGTTCAAAGTTTCAATCGTTAATAAAATACTTATTATGCATCCTATCAGGTTGAAATAAATTTTTTTAAAACTTGTATTGGATGACATTTGATGTTAATACAGTTTTTTCAAATATTAATTCATTAATTAAATTTTAATTAATTAATTATAGTTTTACATGGGAGACAAAATGGCGGCCATTGGTTATTGAAGCATTTAATGCATCTCCATATCTATAAGGGGGGTTACCATAGGGAGGACCCTGTTCTGTCGCCTAATACTGCCAAATCTGTCGCCAACTTGGTGATGTATCGCCAAATTTGGCGACCAAAATGAGTCGCCAAAAGTGACGCCAACTTGGTGATATCTCTAATATGTCGTCTCTCATTAATTTTCGTCTCTCTCCCTTTAATATTTCGTCAAATTCCCATACACTTCCATTGTAAACCCACTTGCTTATAGAAAATCAACAAATTGAGATATTTTATTGCAACAAAAACTAATATTAGCTTAAGGGATTACATCAAATTTTGCTTTGGTGACCTAAGTAGGAATTGACTTTAAAAACAAAATTTTTATATTATTTGTTCGTTTTCATTTTGTATCTGATTTGAATGATTCCATTCTTTACTCTTTTGGTAAAAAAAAAAAAAAAAAAAAAAAAGGTTCTTTAGTTTTTTTCCCACAATAACTATTTCTTTCGAACTTTTGTTTTTCTTAACAATAATAAAAGTGCTGGACATTTACACCATAAAAAGTTCAATATTAACGTGAAAATAAAAATCACAAATTTACTAGATGGTGTATACGAAATGATGCAAAGTCAAAAACTAAACAGCATTAAAATCAAATTAAAATAATGAACGTTTCAGTCATCATCTATGACCATCGTCTTTTAAAGAACAAAATCTAACCGTATTGAACTTAAAAAGTTCGTTATGTCTCCATTCAATAATCACTTTGACCAACCCTATGAGAGAAAATATTCAGTAGGACCATCTATCATACCAAAACAAAATAAAATTTAAAACGATTTAACGATGTAGAATGCAATGGCGCCATCTACCAAATAAAAGAAGAATAAAAGAAAAAAATTGTAATTTAATAGATTACAACGGCCATTTGGAATTCATTTCGTCCACCAAATTCCGTCGCATCCTCTTGAACAACAGATCGCAAAGATCAAACTTCAGACGACCAAAACCTTCATCGATAAATTCTCCAAGTCCCGTTTCGAGAAGAGAAACAGTTTACAAATCGAAAGCAGTTCCACCGAATCATCCACAGATTGCGAAAAATTACCTACGTGCCTCAATTTTCATGGCCTACATAATCAGTTCAAGACCTCGATTTTTATGGCCTACATAATGAGTTGAAGACCTCGATTTTTACTTTGCAAGACGATTTTCATTTCGGCGTCGTTCTTTGGCTTTGGATTTTGCCATACCTGATAATTTGCGCCTACCCATTTTGTAACTTTTTCAATTTTTAACGATTTTATGCCTTTTGATTACCTATTCAAACAATTTTTAACGATTTTATGCCTTTCAATTACCTATTCAAACAATTTTTAACGATTTTATGCATTTCTATTACCTGTTCAAATAAAAATTCTTCTAAAAGTAAAGACATCGTTGAATTTCGTTAAAAAAAATAAAATGCGAGCATCATTTGGCCCCCCATCCTCGATTGAAAACAACAACCTTTCCCAAATGGTTAAAAAATCAAATAAATAGTGTGGCATGCAGTGGCGACATCCATTATAAAGTGAAGAAAATAAATTCAGAACAGAAGAATAGAATTAAAAGATACAAATTTTGCTAGGAGCATAAATAGTAGTGTATTGCCTAACGTTAAAAATATAGGATGAATAAAAATAGCTGCGTATGATTAATTTTAAGATGTATATCCAAAGTTTATGGCTAATAATTCAGATGTTATCATTATATACAGCAGAACCTCGATTATCCGAAGTAATTGGGACCGACCCTCTTTCGGAAAATCGAAATTTTCGGATAATCGAGAATGCTTCAATTTTAAGATTAAGGGGAAATGTGTGCAATATTTCGTATTATGGTAACAAGTGCTTAATAAAAATAAAGCAATAGCAAAATACAAACAAGAAAACATTACCTAAATTTTAATTTTGAAATTAAGTACCTTTTTCATTAATGAATAATCTTCATGATTTTCAAGAGTTTCACGTTATTCTTAATTAAATCACATTTGGGAGAGTTAAGTTCAAGATTTTGAATTTATATCATCTTAAAGTGAACAAACATATTTCACGATTGAAAGTGGCGCAGTTGTTATTCAATATAAATAAGCACAAGATGATTAAAAACTTTGAAAATTCTATTTTACACTTTTAAATATGTACAAACTATACATTACTAATACTATAAACTAGAAACATTTGGATAATACTTGTTAAATGTATATATATATATTCCACACTGGGAATCCAAGATATTATTTTATAAATTTCAGCAATAATTTTCTTCCATAAAGAAGGCAAGAAAGCAAGCATGATTTCATATTCGAAAATAAATTTCCCTTTTTAAAATTAAAACATCATTTCTTCTATTAGAAGACCATGACAAAAAACATATACGCAGACTACCTGCTGCGTTCAACTTTTTTCATTACTACATCAAAACTAAACTAAAAAGAAAAAGAGTAAAAAATGCTTTCAAATATCAATTCTCTGTAAGGTAACGTGATCCGGCGCGGCGCCTTCCGACTGCTCGAGAGAGGAAGGGGTTTGAGAAATATTTCACATTCATATATCACAAGGATTTGAAAAAATGTTTTGTTTGTCGCACTTTCGATTGCCTTTGCTTTGAAGTTCTATCAGGGAGTTTTTAAATATTATTATTTCACCAGTATCACCGTATTTTAGCTGCTCCAGACATGTCAAATCTTTTGCAAAACATTCAAAAGCTTCAGAATTAGTTATTTGTTCGTTTTCTTCGTTCCACTCAGCAGCTTATGGGAGCTCAAGTTAAATTCAAAGGGATTCTAAGAAAGGGGACAGAAAATATTTACATGTACTCGTAGTTCGGAAAGGACCGCTTGCACACAAGGAACATAGTAGTTAAAAAATAATAATAATAAAATAAAGCTTTCAAAATGGATTTTTCACACAAGGAATATGATAGTAAATAAAAAAAAAAGACTCAAAAATGGATTTTGGTAATCGAGAGTTTCGGTTAAAAGAGTTTCAGATAAAAGAGTTTCTACTGTACTTCATTTCTTATAACCATAATTTCATTGAATACTTTCTGTATGCCATCAATGGCATTATTACATGGAATTATTATCTTGACATTACTAAAGTGTATGTAACTGTCAGGGTTGTTGAAATAAAATCTGGCTAGAGCTGTTGCATGATGATATTGCGAAATACTTCTTTTCTGCTCTTTCAAACGTTCTACAAATTTTCTTTTCGTATCTCCAATGTAAAAACTATCTGGTACCTTTTTTTTCAAAATAATAGGTATTTAATAAACTCCGGCACGTTCGTGCCCAGTTGTAGGATCTAGATTAATCTACCCTACCTATATAAAATCCTAATGAAACGCATTTTATGAAACGGAAGTATGTAACGGAAGTATGAAACGCAAGTATGAATCGACTGATTAAACAACTGATTATGTTTCACGGCGATTTCTCCTAAAATATGGAATACTTTGCGATGAAATTAACACCAAAAATCAATATTGATTCGCAGATTTCAAAACTGGTATTAGAATTTTTAAATTCGAATTAGTTTTCGAAATATTAATTTTTTTCTAATTTTATATACTTTTTTCTAATGATGGCAACTCAAATTTTAATCATAACTGATATTTCTTTTCGTATTTCAGAAAGGGTTATTATTTTAAATTAATTTGGCCTCACTTGAATCTATGTTAAGAACAATGTGTTTTTATTATTATTATTTCATTATCATTTTATTTAATACAAACCTTTCATTTCAAACTGAAAAATTTAAAATCAATGGCTTTAACTTTTTTCTTTTTTTAAAACGAAACGAAAAGAAAAATATGTCATATACGCACCGGGTTACCTAAATAGCGCCAAAGGGCGTTATTTTGCCTGACATGGTAACCCGGCTATTGTTGCTTATTTATTAATAAAGGTTTATTTACCTTTATTTTCTATTTATTTAAAAAAAAAGTTATAAATTGCTTTGTTCTATAGTTACTAATTAATTATTTTTATTTATTATTATTTCATTTTAAAAATAATAGAAAATAATTTAAAAATACTTATACATATGTAACTGGTATTCGAAAACGAGGTTTTCACCAAATTGTCGTAAAAAAAAAATCACGCCAAATCCGATTAAATATTGCAAGAAATCCTGACATTTAATTTCAAATTCAAAGGAATGTTTTAAATGTACACTTAGTTATCCAATCTACCAATTTCGCCAAATTATATAAATCGCCAAAGCACTCACCAAATTATACAAATTGACGTAATTTTTATTTTAAATAACGAAAGAATAAATAAAGGCACAGATGTCATATACGCCCCCCGATATTGGCGCGGTTTTTTTCTGACGCCAATGTCGTATACGCAAAGTTACTTAACTGACGCCAAAGTATAGTTATTTTGCTTGATATGGTAATCCGGATGTTGTTATTTATGGTATTGATGTTTTCGCTAAAATGGCGTCGAAAAAAATTTGCGCCAATATACAGTATGTATATGACATCTGTGCCGAAATAAATTAGTACAGCATTGGGCACAGATGTCATATACATACATATGCCCCATATTGTCGCGATTTTTTTCTGACGCAATTTATGCAACGGTACTTAACTGACGCCAAAGTGTCGTTATTTTGCTTGATATGGTAAGCCGGATGTTGTTGTTTATGCTGTTGATGTTTTCGCCAAATTGCCGTCGGAAAAAAGTCGCGCCAATATGGGGCGTATATGACATCTGTGCCTAGAATTGATAAAAAAAAATAAAACGTCGAAATAAAAATCCCTTGGTGGCGTATACCCCTGCAACTTCCTTACAGTCAAGTCAATGTGACATTTACGATCAACCATTATCAGCATTTAATCTTATAGTCTGGGGATAGATTTTTGGTCGATGGGATAACCAAGTAGTACCGTTTTAATTTACCACTCGAAAAATAAAACAAGTTGGAAATTGCTCGTCAAACGTGGCAAATGAGGTGCGTTCGTACTATAACTAGTTTTATAATTACTTTTTGCACCCCCATATTGTACTGAATGTATAATTTTTTGCACTTCATAAAGCGCATAGTCTGATACATCATTAAAATGCACTTCCAATAATTTTTTCCCATTCCCCGTAATGTAACGGAACACTTTTGACTGTCCCTGTAATTAAACTATACATCCGATTTTTCTAAAATTTGAAACAGCTCAACAAAATTTTGCAACTATTATATCTTTAAAATTTCAGACCATTCGGAAGGCTGTAATATCATTAAAATGCACTTGCAATAATTTTTCCCATTGGCCGTAATGTAAAGAAAAACTTTTGACTGTCCCTGTAATTAAACTATACATCCGATTTTCCTAAAATTTAAAATGGCTCAACAAAATTTTGCAACAGTTATATCTTTAAAATTTCAGATCATTCGGAAGGCTCTAATATCATTAAAATCCATTTGCAATAATTTTTCCCATTGGCCGTAATGTAAAGAAAAACTTTTGACTGTCCCTGTAATTAAACTATACATCCGATTTTCATAAAATTTGAAATGGCTCGACAAAATTTTGCAACAATCATATATTTGAAATTTCAGGCCATTCCGTTGGGTAGTTTTTGCTCTGTTACATGCGGACAGACAGACGGACGGACTGAACGACGACTATAGGTGCTACGTATTTATATAATTACGAACGCACCTAAAAATGATAACTGGCAAGTTAAAAAAAGCTATTGGCGAGATTTGCACCCGGCTAACATAAAAGTATCAAGAATACTTTGCGGTCATGTCATCTTTTATGTAGTTTTATTCGAAAAAATAACTTTGATTCTTTAATCAAAATGGAAACCTTTCTTAGGAAAAGCGAAGTGTTGTAATTGTTTATGGCAGTTACATGACTTGGACTATTGTAATATAAGTAAAATCATGGCGACAGAATAATATTTGGCGACTTATCGCCTCTGTCAGGCTAACATTAAAGTACCAAAATGACCGCCTGGAATATAAAAAGCGAAGGAATCCGCCCAGAACTGTTGATAATAGTCACATGACTTAGGATATTATTATAGAGATTATTTTCAATTCTAAAAACAGCGCAAAGAATAATATTTCCTAACGATTAAAAATTTATTTACACGTGACTTTTAAAAACAGAAGAAAAAACCCCTTTAAAATTACTATTAAATGAGTACGTGTTACAAGCAGGAAATTATTGAAAATTGTATTTACACGCGAATATTAAAAGAGAAAGGAAACTTTAAAATAATAAATACATTAATATACGTTTAACTTTTTCAGGGGCAAGGTACTTCTATTCGTAAAATGTTGAAATCAGTAAATGGCACCAGAATTTACAAACAAATTTCGAAATACGAAAATGCTTGTGTTCACTTAATAATAAAAGGAAAATTTTCATTCCAATATTCTGGTGCCAATGTGGCATTTAAGAATTAAAATTAAGTGGTCCAAAAATGAACTACCGCCCTTGAAGGGGTTAAAGTGGTAAATTGTAGTAATTGTAGTAAATTGTATTATGTCAATCGTTTTATAACGCTGTTAAAAAATACCGGGAGGCAAATACTCTGTTTACTTTTTTCATTTTATTTTAGCTTCCTTTCAAATGTTTAACTGGTCTTCTTTAATCAAACACGAAAACAACCGGTGGATGTCTTAATAGCAAATGATTCGGCCTTAAATTTTTGCAATCAAAGGAAATTGAATGGAAACACGTTTACAGGGAGATCGCTATCGGTTTTTTCAATTATAATTCAATCTTCTCTAATCTTTTTAAAACCGATCAAATTATCGTGCTTTTAGATTCTGCGGTGTCTGAATGGGCGGTTGGCGAGCGTAGCTTGCAGGGGGCAGAGCCCCCTAGTATTTAATAAATTAGTAAGTTTTACTTTTTTGGAAACATCGCAAAATAGTATGTTATGGTTCATTTTGAATTTTTCCTTTGAACAAAACAATGTTCATAGGATTATTTCTTCGAAATAGTGAAGAAAATTGTTGCTTTGTTCGTAGATTATGATACAGTTACCATCATTACGAAAATACGGTTTAAGTTCTACATGCAATAAATATATTCCGACAGATATATACTAGAATATATTCTAGAATTATTATTTTGTGTATTATTTTATTTCTGCTCAAAATTACACGAATAACTGATCGAAAAACATGTCGGCTTTTAAAAACATCCATTTTCTTTAATGGTTTTGCCTTTTTATATTTGAAAAATTGAAATTAAAATAAATACGATATGTTTGAGAGTTTTATAGTTTCAAATGTTAAGCTTTTAATTTTATTAAAGTTTTTTAAATATCGATGGGGGAAAACTCATTTTATAAAAATAATGATTTCCTCAAAATTAAATACTTATGACATCGTGATTTATTGTGATTTCTTTCATATATTCTATTAAAATAATAAGCGGGAAATAAAACTCTGAAATTAACATAACAAAGCTGGTGAATAAACGATTCAACTTTTTCCAACTGCATTTTCTGAAACTCAGATTTTACAAGTATTACGGATTCATTAAAGTTGAATATATATTTACATACTACATTTTTTGTTCCAGATAATCACCTTTATTAAGTACTTAAGCAACATAATAAGTAGTGGATTGCGCAGTGTTATAAGGAGCAGAAAGTCAAGGAATTGTCTTTACTATGTACAAATTACAGGGGAAAACTGGCAGCATTGCTGGCAAGATTATTTGTCAAAAATTTTTCACGATAGTGCTGTTTAGATAGAGATCAGATGCATCTTTAACGTTAAAGTCCAAAGTTCGCCCTTTAATAACTTTGGTCCCAGGCATCGGATCACGACGAAATTGAAAAGCCGAAGTGTCACTCTAACTCTCAAAGATTATCAAGTTTCATCTACATCCACCGATTAGTTCTGAAGATCCAGAACACCTGTTTTATTACTCTTTTCTTGTGTTGAAACGTGATAGAAGAAGAACAATTTAATTACAACCCATAGCAGGTAACATTCAGCAATGAGTAATGACTTGTTCGGAAGCTTTTAATTTAGCAATGTGCCTTTCGAAGGCCGGATCAAAAAAAAAAATCCAAAATTAAGGAAGCCGCCGGTTTTGAATTTTTTGTGACCGAAGGTCTTTCTCCGTTAATATTGAGAAAAATATTGCATACAAAAATATGAAAATCGGCAGTATTATAGAGAAATGTTTGATAAACACGCTGATGTAGACAGTTTTCAAATCGAAGAATTATTTTAAGAGATATTTTATGCTAAAGTTGGACAAAATCGTTCCATTAAAAAAGATTTATAAGAGCAAAAACTATGCATGGGAATTAATTCATTTTTAGATCATTTTATACGTTAAAATTTTCCAGTGTGCAGACTGCTTTAATTTTTTTAATTTGACTTATTTTTGAGGTTTTATTTCTATTTTAAATTCAAATTTTCAGTATTTCGAGAGATATTTTTTGCTGATTTTAGAAAATGGTATTAATTTAAACTGTTGCCAACTGTATAAACAGCGCAAACAATAATGTTTGCTTCAAACTAAAAATTTATTTACAAGCGACTATTCTAAACAGAAAAAAAAATTTCAAATTACAATTAAATAATTAAGTATAAAAAGCAGGAACTTATTGAAAATCACTTCATAAAAACTATATTTACATGTGAATTTTAAAAGAGAAAGGATATTGTAAAATAACGAATTCATTAACATGCGTTCGAAGTCTTAACCCCTTCGGGACGGGAGCCTTTTACGAAATTTTTAATCTTTTGTCACCGTTTTTTAAAAACAGAAATTTGTGTCTTCATCAATCGACAAAATGCGCTGATTAAATAAGGAAAATTTTACAGTAAAATTTTACTGGTGAGGAAAAACAAGGATTCTAAGAGCTTCACGCGGCACGTATTCGTGCCGCTCGCCCCCAAGGGGTTAATAGGAGAAATTACGTCACATTTATGTCACATTACACTTATTACATAAAATGAACAAAAAATAATATTGCAAAACAGTTTAAATTTAAAAATTTCGCGAGACATTTATTTGATATTTTTACATGAACTTTTCAACTATTTTTGTTAGGACAGCGCAAATAATATTTTATTTCTAACAAAAGTATTTCACGTGAATATTAAAAAGGAAAAGAAAAGTTTGGTGAAAATTACGTCAGATTAAAAACGATATATTTAAAATGTCTTATTTAAAAGGACTTTTTTTTTCGCTTTGTTTAAAAATACCGGGAGGCAAAGACTTTATATTAGCTGATTTTGAAATGTTTAACTGATTTTATTTAATCAACGATGAAAACAGCCATTGTATCTTTTAACAGCACCCGATTTTTCCTTAAAATTCTCCAATCAAAGAGAAATTAATAGAAACCCGTTTATAGGGAGATCGCCTTTGTTTTTTAAATTATAATTCAGTCTTCCAAAATCTTTTTAAAGCTGATCAAATTAGCGTGCTTTTAGAGACCTCTGTGTCTATATTTTCATAAAAAACTTATAAAAATAATAATAATAAAAAAGGTAACAGACAATTTGGATGTAAAGAAAAAGTTACTGAAAAAAGAAAAGTTTCGTTACATCAAAAATGATAACGATATCAAAAGCAAACCCCCCTCCCCTTAAAGATATCTTACGATATCATGTACCAGACCCCCTCCCTCCTAAAATGATAACGTTATATATGCATAGCTCCTTATTATAGCTTTTGTTTTTTTATGTTTATAATCTTCATTTTTAAAGAAGCGCCAAAGGCTGCGATATTTATTTTTTTTAATGAATCTCTATTTGTATGTAAATGTTTCACTTACCATTTAATATCATTAATCCATATTCCATTTACTGGAGACTTTGAAAAATGCTATCTCTCTATTCTAAAAAATCCCTGCCGGCTCGGGCCTACAGGCGGAGGTAGATTTCGAAGTTAAGTACTAAATTCACCAACAAAACTTAAATCAAGATTAAAGATAAACCCAGTTCCTTCGCTAAGAATGAGCTCTAGGGAGCTAAGCATTTTGTGAAAATTCTAATATACACAAATACACACACGCATGTATATGGAATAGGTTTAAAAATGGATAAATCAAATTCAAAGAACCTCAAAGTGTTAAAATATGTTAATATTTCCATACTCGGGTTTTTATCATGTTTTAATACGTTTCTTCAAACTCACATGACGTTACATATTCACCTGCTGTGTAGTCCAATATTTTCAATATGACGCAATATTTTTTTTGTTTGTTTGTTTTAATTTGTCAAATTATTTATTTCATTTTGAATTTTCATGCAGAAATCTTGCTCTAGAAAACTTATGACGTAATATTCAATTTGTTTTCAATTCGTCAAACTGTTTATCTAATTTAATTTTTCACGTGAAAACGTTGCATTAGAAAAGCAATTGTTGTGGTGAGAATTTTATTGCTTTTTTTTAATTGTTGGCAACAGCTATAACGAAAAATATTTATTTTTCCCGCATTGTTGTGTAAAAGCTGGTTTTATCAGAATCATGTTAAGACGGTATTGAAAATTTTTAACTTTCCCAATTCCCATTCCCTTGGACCGATTTTGCTCATTTTCAATCCCCGCCGAGAAATTAGCCATCTTAAAGTTGTTGGCGGTTTGAAGACGTTCCGTGCATAATTGCGACTTTTATCGTGCGGAAAAAATTTAGTACATACATACATACATATATATATATATATATACTAGGGGGCTCGGCCCCCTACGAGCTACGCTCGCCAACCCCCCGTCCAGACACCGCAGACTCTAAATGCACGCTAATTTGATCGGCTTTAAAAAGATTTCGTAAGATTGAATTATAATTTAAAAAACAGTGGCGATCTCCCTATAAACGACTTTCTATTCATTTCTCTTTGATTGGGGAATTTTAACGCCAAATCCGCTGCGGTACTACTTGATTATCCTGTCGACAAATTTCGCCAAATTATATAAATCGCCAAACCACTCGCCAAATTATACAAATTGATATAATTTTTATTTTAAATAACGAAAGAACAAATAAATTCGTACAACATTAATAAAAACACAAATAAAACGTCGAAATAAAAATAACTTGATGACGTATACACGTGTAACAACATTTCAAAATAAGCTAATATAAAAGGAATTAAGTAAAGAGAGTCTTTGTCTCCTAATATTTTTTAACAAAGCGAAAAGAAAGTTCTTTTAAATGGGACATTTTAAATTAATTCTCAAAATATCAAATAAATGTCTAGCGCAATTTCTAAATTTAAACTTTTTTGCAATATTATTTTGTGTTCATTTTATGTAATAACTGTAATGTGACGTAAATATGACGTAATTTCTCCTAAGACTTCTAACGCATGTTAATGAATTTATTATTTTACAATATCCTTTCTCTTTTAAAATTCACGTGTATACTTTTTATGACGTAATTTTTAATAAGTTCCTACTTTTTATACATAATTATTTAATTCTAATTTGAAAGTTTTTTTCCTGTTTATAATAGTCACGTGTAAATAAATTTTTAATTTGAAGCAAACACATAGCTGCCAACATCTTACGCTTTTTCAGACCACAAAAAGTTTATAGAAAATTTTACCTTTTTAAATCGCCGTAATCTGCCGATTAAATAAGGCAAAAATTTCTATTAAATTTTTGTGATCTGAAAAAGCGGAAGAGTTGGCAGCTATGCAAACATTATTGCTTGCGCTTTTTATACAGTTGGCAACAGTTTAAATTAGTACAATTTTCTGAAATCTGTAAAAAATATCTCTAGAAATGCTGAAAATTTGAATTTAAAATAGAAATAAAACCTGAAAAAATGAGTCAAAATAAAAAAATTAATGCAATCTGCACTCCGGCAAATTCTAACGCATAAAATGATCTAAAAATGATTACACTGCCATGTAAATTTTTTGCTGCTATAAAACTTTTTTAGTGGAACGATTTTGTCCAACTTTAGCATTAAATAACTCTTAAAATAATTCTTCGATTTGAAAACTGTCTGCATCAGCGTGTTTATCAAACATTTCTGTATAAAACCACCGATTTTCATATTTTTGTACGCAATATTTTTGTTAATATTAACGAAGAAAGACCTCCGGTCACAAAAAAAAAAAAAAAAAAACCGGCGGCGGCAGCGGCGGCGGTGACAGCGGTAGTTACTTTTTTTTAGAATAGAGAGATTCTTCGATTTGAAAACTGTCTGCATCAGCGTGTTTATCAAACATTTCTGTATAAAACCACCGATTTTCATATTTTTGTACGCAATAATTTTGTTAATATTAACGAAGAATGGCCTCCGGTCACAAAAAAAATCAAAACCGGCGGCGGCGGCGGCGACAGCGGTAGTTACTTTTTTTTAGAATAGAGAGATATATATAAACTTTTTAGGTGGGGGGTGGTTTTGGGTTCCTGGGATCATGTAATGAAAATTTATGAAGGAATTTTAAAAAAGTCGCACCATGGTAACGACTGCAATAGGTAGTATTTCTTACGAAATCTACCTAAAAAAAGTAACTACCGCTGTCACCGCCGCCGCCGGTTTTGAATTTTTTGTGACAGGAGGTCTTTCTTCGTTAATATTAAGAAAAATATTGCGTACAAAAATACGAAAATCGGTGGTAATATAGAGAAATGTTTGATAAACACGCTGATGCAGACAGTTTTCAAATCGATGAATTATTTTAAGAGATATGTAACGCTAAAGTTGGACAAAATCGTTCCATTAAAAAAGTTTTATTGCAGCAAAAACTATACATGGGAATGTAATCATTTTTAGATCATTTTATGCGTTAAAATTTGCCGGTATGCAGATTGCATTAATTTTTTTAATTTGACTCATTTTTGGAGGTCTTATTTCTATTTTAAATTCAAATTTTCAGCATTTCTAGACTAATTTTTTACAGATTTTAGAAAATGATATTAATTTAAACTGTTGCCAACTGTATGAACAGCGGAAACAATAATGTGTGCTTAAAAAATATATATACGTGTAAATAAATTAAAAATTTATTTACACGTGACTATTATAAACAGAAAAAAAACATTTGGAATTAGAATTAAATAATTATGTACAAAAAGCAGGAACTTATAAAAAATTACGTCATAAAAACTATAATTACACGTGAATTTTAAGAGAGAAAGGAATTTGTGAAACAATAAATTTATTAACATGCGTTAGAAGTCTTAAATAGGAGAAATTACGTCATATTTACGTCACATTACAGTTATTACATAAAATGAACACAAAATAATATTGCAAAACGGTTTAAATTTAGAAATTGCGCTAGACATTTATTTGATATTTTGAGAGGATACTTTTAACTATTTTTGTTAGGAAAGCGCAAATATTATTTCATTTCGAACACAAGCATTTTCACGTGAATATTAAAAAGACAAAGAATAGTTTGATCAAAATTACATCAGATTAAAAACGATTAATTTAAAATGTCTTATTTAAAAGAACTTTCTTTTCGCTTTGTTAAAAAATACCGGGAGACAAAGATTCTGTTTACTTAATTCCTGTTATATTAGCTTATTTTGAAATATTTAACTTATTTTACTTAATCAAAGACGAAAACAGCGATTTTATCTTTGGTACTACTTAGTTATCCCGTCGACCAAAAATCTATCATTCGCCAAACTATAAGATTAAATGTCAATAATGGTTGATCGTAAATGTCACATTAACTTCACTTTAAGCAAGTTACACGTGTCTACGTCATCAAGTTATTTTTATTTCGATGTTTTATTTGTATTTTTATTAATGTTGCACTAATTTATTTGTTCATTCGTTATTTAAAATAAAAATGATGTCAATTTGTATAATTTGGCGAGTGCTTTGGCGATTTATATAATTTGGCGAAATTGGTCGACGGGATAATCAAGTAGTACCGCAGCGGATTTGGCCTTAAAATTCCCCAGTTAAAAAGAAATGAATAGAAATCCGTTTATTGGGAGATCGCCACTGTTTTTTAAATTATAATTCAATCTTCCGAAATCTTTTTAAAGCCGATCAAATTAGCGTACTTTTAGAGTCTGCGGTGTCTGAACGGGGGTTGACGAGCGTAGCTCGTAGGGGGCAGAGCCTCCTAGTTTATTAAAAAATAGGACTAAAGAAATACGTGTTTTAAATGGAAGTGAAGTAATTGACGAAATTTGTTGAATCTGCCAACTGTAGATATCGTTCTATATATATAAAAAAGTTTTGATTTGGAAATGGACCAATGAAAATCTGCGTAGATATTCCCGGCAGATCGGCATCCAATTTGAATGCTTAAGCATGGCCTTACTTTGTTAATATTAAAAAAACCGTTGCATACAAAAATATGAAAATCGGCAGTATTATAGAGAAATGTTTGATAAACATGCTGATGCAGACAGTTTTCAAATCGAAGAATTACTTTAAGAGATATTTAATGCCAAAGTTAGACAAAATCGTTCCATTAAAAAAGTTTTATAGGAGCAAAAACTGTACATAGGAATTTAATCATTTTTAGATCATTTTATGCGTCAGAATTTCCCGGTGTGCAGACTGCAATTGGTATTTTAATTTCACTCATTTTTTGAGGTTTTATTTCTATTTTAAATTCAAATTTTCAGCATTTCGAGAGATATTTTTTACAAAATTTAGAAAATTGTATTAATTTAAACTGTTGCCAACTGTATAAACAGCGCAAACAATAATGTTTGCTTCAAATTAAAAATTTATTTTACACGTGACTATTATAAACAGAAAATATAAAAAGCATGAACTCATAAAAATTACGTCATAAAAACTATACTTACACGTGAATTTTAAAAGAGAAAGAATATTGTAAAATAATAAATTCACTAACATGCGTTTGAAGTCTCAAATAGGAAAATTTACGTCACATTTACTTCACATTACACTTATTACGTAAAATGAACAAAAAATAATATTGCATAACAGTTTAAATTTAAAAATTGCGCGAGACATTTATTTGATATTTTAAGATGATCATAATATTTCCTTTCTAACAAAAGTATTTTTATGCGAATATTAAAAAGAGAAAGAAAAATTTTGTGAAAATTACGTCCGATTACAATTGTCAGATTCAAATTATAATTCAATCTTCTGAAATCTTTTTAAAGCCGATCAAATTAGCGTGCTGTTAGAGTGTGCGGTGTCTGAACGGGGGTTGACGAGCATAGCTCGTAGGAGGCAGAGCCCCCTAGTTTTTTTTTTTTTTTTTTTTTTTTTAGAGGAATGAATGTAACAGAATTATGGTCTGCCATCTATTGATGATATTTTAAGTTCAGTATTATTTAAAATAGCAGGAAGGGGTGTAAAATAATTATATTGCTGCCATCTATTGATGATACTTTAAGTTAAGTACGGAAAATATATTTTAATAATGATTAGAAATTATAAGTTAAGTTTTCTGGAAATTAGAAATCAAATTTCCTTCACTGTTAATTTTAAAAATTCTATCAGCATAACATTTTTTGTTTAAATGTAAATCAACTAATTAGAATATTAACTATAAATAATTAACATCTAAAACGTTCTCATACTTGCTTTAAATTTTAATTTGAAAAGAAAATTGTAAAAAATAAAAAAATTCTTTACTTTCTCCCTTCCAGAGCATATTTTAAGGAATTTTCACTGGGCGACAAACGGTTTAGTCTGTTGTTCCAAATAAATGTTCATAAATCAGCCCCTACCCCTGATAACAGCAAACTATATACTAAGAATATCGATTGGCTGACAAACTTTTATATATCTTATTAGTTATGTCTATTGTACTTCTCCTGTTGCTGGTTAGTAAACTACAAAATCGTCATTGAAACATCTAAACCGCCTTATTTATAGTTAGGTAAAATTAAAGAGGCTACATTTTTGTTTCATACAAATTCTTAATTGTTATGTTAGTAAAGGACCAAACGTAACGTCTAATCTACCAAATTCATATGCCTAATTAAAACTTTATATACGAAAATTATCATTTAAATTCACGTTAAAATATTGTTTACCTTTTATTAGTTTGTACACTTTGCTTTTGTTCATAACCATAATATATCAGATTAATTAGGTAATTGGAGTCTAGAATAAATTCTGAAATTCAAAAATAAATTTGATTTGCATCGTTAAATAGTTCGTGAAATAGTACCTTAACTATAGTTTTAGACCCAATGTTGAACTAATCAAGGAAACATATTTCCCTCTTGATGGATGAAAATTATCAAATTTAAAAATAATATAAAATTACTATGTTAAATTTTATAACATGTTTCCAAAATGTAAAACGGATTATAATTGTAGAGGTTAAACATATTTTGATTTTTACAAGTATTTTGCAAGGACTGGAACTAAACAAGGAATCAGATTTTATTCTTTATGTTTTAAAAAATCAAACTGTATCAATAAAATATTTCCAAAATGCTACAATAACAGTTACAATGGTTTGAAATTTTAATACAAAGGACGGTCCAGAGTTGTATAACATAGATAGACGCACGCCGTGAGCGGAAGGTTTTCCGCGATTTTTAGAAAGAAAAGCGTAATTTTTGTTCTTGTAACTTTTTTTTTTTTTTTAAATATCGAAAAATTAAAAATATTCCCTAATTTTATGTACGATTTATTTATTGTCTGGCAGCAGGCCCGTAGCTAGACAATGCCTCCAGGTCGGGCAAATGTTTTTCCAAGAGGGGCAAAATTACTTCATTTTTTTTTTAGTCTTTTACGATCATTTAAAAATATATATTACGTATTCAGAATAAGTTTTATAGCTCTTCCGAATGTAGTTGAAAAGTGATATTCTTTCATCTCGCCGTCTATCCACAAATTAATTTTTGTAAATATGGATTTCCCCAAAAATGTGAGATGTTGTTGAGGATTGCTACAAACAGCGCCACTAACGGGTCCCCCCCCCACACACACACGCGCGCGCACACACATACACATCTCCGCAGAAAAATAGAGAGACTTGCATTTTTATGTTTTATTAATAGTAAACTAATAATACAGCATTCCAAGAAATTCATTTACAGTAAAACCTTTAAAAATGAAATAGCAAGCGATAAAAAAAAAAAAAAAACAACCTGACAAGTTTCCATTTTAGCAAGCATAACTGCAGTGTTGTATTTAGGCACTTGTTTCCGGGAGAGTTTACTGATGCTCCCGGTGTGGTATGACAGTGTGGAGCGGGTGAGAATTGCACTTCTACAACTTTAATAAGCACAAAATTACAAAGCTTCCGGGAGCGACATTTCGATGCTCAGAGAAGAACCCTCCTCCGGGGTTACCCCCTAAATTCTAATTCCCCTAAAAAAATAATCCGCGCCCTTTAAAATTCTAAATCCGCTATTTTTTGTTGAAATACGGAAAAATATGCAACATCCTTTAACGAGCGCACATTTTAATTTTACTTTAAAATGTCCTATTCGGTATAAATATTGCGGGGCCTCCCATTCGAGGTTCGTTTGGAAATATTTTTGTTTAAAAGTATAATTTTTTTTTTAAATCGGATTAAAGATATAAACTAAAACAAATTTAAGGTTAATATCATCAGATCACGGGCGACGCCGAGCTGGTAAGAAAGTATCACTCAAATAAAAACCATCATGAAAATATATGTCAACATAATTCACTATTATGACCTCCATTCGAACTCTCTATTCTCTAACACAATCACAAAGTCATTTTTATGCTTAAATGCCATAAAATTGCAATTAGTTTTATTCTGACCCCACGATAGCAAGTAGTGTTTTCTGTTTTCTATAAAGACAAAGGATATTTCAGAAAAAAGTGCAAAATATGTGTTAAAAGTCCTGAGATAGAGGTCTGCACGGTGCTGGGCTTTGCGCGGGGGCCCGTACCCCACCCGGCAAAATGAAGGTGAAATTTCAAAAAGGCCGGGCCGGCAGAATTATGATAATTTTTTCAACGGGCCGGGCCAATAAAAAAAAATTAAGCGGGCCTACCGGCTAAATATAAAAATTTAGACGAAGCCTATAAAGTATGAACCATTTTCAATGAATATGACTTTCCCGAGAATAAGTATAAATGTGCGTCACGAGTCGATGCTAGTTTGGCAACATCAATACAGAAATGTAACATGTCCCGCATAGATATCGGCAGTGGATAGTTCCATTGTGTTTGAACCCGAGCTTAATTTTTTCAGAAGACTCGTGCCGGGCCGAGAACAGGCTTGCATTTTTTTTCTCTACATAGTCGAGCCGGGCCGGAACTGCACTTAATTATTCTCAGGATGTGTAGAGCAGGCAATATGTTTTGTAAAAATATTAATAGCGATAATGAATTTCTGTAACGGAATCTTTGGAAATATACCTTAAGGTCGTTCTCAAATTCTCTACTCAACAATGCGAAAGATTCTGACACATTTTCAAACTAATTTTTAACTGCAAAGACATAAAATTGACAGGCCTGTTTATTGAAGGGATTTGGAATCGAATAGCATTTTTCATGTTTGATAAAGAAATTACTTATCGAGATACAAGATATTCTTGCCACGTGATTGCAGTTTTTTCTCTTTCCCGAGCTGTCGCTTCCGGAAATTCGATTCAAAACGCTAACTTTGACAATATTTTCTCACTTGATATATTGCCTTTATCAAAAAATGTATAACGTCATTCGATTACATAGTTTCTGAATAAGAATACCTGCTAGTCTTATGCGTTTCCGAATAGAAATGAACTCAGAAATTAGCTCCTTTGGATTTGAGAAAAGCCTTAATAAAGGACAGAGAAATATTTTCACAAATCTACTTTTTATTATACAGCTTCAAAAGTTATCAGGTTTTTAACCCTCCTTTTTTCTTTTATTCTAAACTACATTAATTTTTTAATGCATCCTTATTTGAATGTTGAAACGTCTAAGACTCCAAGTAATCGGCTATTGTGTATTTTCTGCCCTGCGAACACATCGTAATTTAAAAATGCTCTTGCAGTATTCTTTAAAAGAATCCCAATTGTATGTTAAGAAAAAACTGATTTTTTGTAGAAGTTGAGTCAGGCCGGATTGGGAATGATTTAATTGATATTTCTACGGGCCGGGCCTGGAAATTGCACCCCGAGCAGGCCTATAACCTGAGACACAATCGTTTAAAGCTCAAGATTCCAAACATTTGTCAAAAAATGAGAAATGCTATCTGATTCTAAATTACTTCAATAATTTTGCCTGCGAATGTCATGCTTTTACATTTAAAAATAAGTCCGCGAACACATTATAAAGTTTCGCATAGCCGAGCAAACAAAAATATTTTCTACAAAAAGCCTTTAAATAAAAATGAGTATTTCATAGTTTAAAAATATTCATGTTCGTTTAGTATTTTAGTTAATTTTTCAATTGATATTTCCGTTTCACAATCCTACATTTATTTCCCGTTTTCCATGCAGAAACTATGTGACTGATTTAGATATTTATAGGAAGAAAGGAATAAAACAACTAAAAAGTAGAATAAATAACATAGGGGCGGGAAAGCACCAGAAGGAACAAACACTTTTTGTACTTATAAAAAGGATAAAATTAATTTCTGTAATATTCTCGTTTCTAAATTACATTTATATCATTTAATTAGCATAAAATATTCAAATAATAAAATATTAAATGCAAATAGTCATAAATGCCATTTATAATGTAATTATAAAACCCCTTTGCTCTGAAAAACACATTCTAGATATTGCGATTCTGTGTGACACTGTGACACTGATTTTACAAACTTTTATAATTTACAACAGTGTCAAGAAATCTCTCTAAAAACAATTTCCACTTTTGTTGAAAAGCCCCCAAAAGCAACATAGTGAAGTTAACAATCACAAAACCACATGATTGTAACACATGATAGTTGCATGTTTTGTGTAACCTGTCCTGTCAAGCCATAAATAGGTAGCCAACTGCAACCTGAAATCCAAGCCTTTGGTTTCCCGTACCCGATTAGAATAAATTTCATGTACGACAGTTGTACAAAGAAAACGATTTTCGCGGACATCAGTTAATCAGTTTGAGGAAAGGATAATCTCTAAACCCTATTATTCTCTGAAGGCTGCAGTTTGACACATTGGGGAGGCGGTAAGTTAAATTTCTACAAACAAAGCGAAAAATGTCCTACAGCTCTTGAACAGGAATGAAAGAAAAAGAAAACTCTTCACAAATGAATTTTTTGTTAAAATTGTTTTGTTTGAATTGAGAAGTTTTAGGAATGGGTGTCTGTTAGTTAAGTTACGGTCTATTCTAAAAAAAAAAAAAAAAAAAAAAAAAAAAAAAAAAATTTAATGAGGGAGAGAAAAGTTCGGAAATTTAATGTGTCGATCAGGTTGTCTAGTCAATTCTGCTAGGACGGGAAAATATTTTTCCAGGTCGGGCACTGCCCGACCTGACCCTCTCCTAGCTACGGCCCTGTCTGGCAGGGGTGGTTCTGTTCCGAAAATTAAAAAAAATAGGACATCAGTCCGAAAATTCAGACCTAAAAAAATATCACTAAAAAATATTGGGAATTTCAACAAATGATCATCGAAAGAAAAACCAATTTCGTCAATCGTTTGCAGAAATAATCACCATTTTCGTCAAAGCATTGCGAAAAAAAAAGCGAATTTCGTCAAAGGATCGTAAAAAAAGATAATTTCGCCAAAGAATAACAAAATTTTATGTATGGTTTATTTATTGTTTGCCAGGGGAGATTCTGTTCCGAAAATTTAAGGCGTTCGGTTCCGAAAACTTAAAAAAATAGGATATCATTCCGAAAATTCAGGCATAAAAAAATATCACTGAAAAATGTTGCGAATATCAACAAATGGCTGTCGAAAAAAAAAAAAAAACAATTTCGTCAATCGTTCGCAGAAAAAATCACCAATTTCGTCAAAGCATCGAAAAAAATACGTGAATTTCGTGAAAGGACCGTGGAAAAAACGCGGATTTCTTCAAAGAATCGTAAAAAAAGATAATTTCGTCAAAAAATCGCAAATTTCGTGAAAGAAATGCAGGAAAAAAACAAATTTCGTAAAAGCGTAGCAGAAAAAGGCCGAATTTTGACAAAGGATCGCGAAAAAAAATGCAAATTTCGTAAAAGAACGGCGGTAAAAAAACTAATCCCTGAAAGGATCGCGAAAAACAAACACAACACGAATTTCGTCAAAGAGCCGCGGAAAAAGCGAGAATTTCGTCAAAAGATCGTAAGAAACGCAAATTTCGTCAAAGGAGCGCAGGAAGAAAACGAATTTCTTAAAAGCATAGCGGGTAAAAGCGGGAATTCTGTCAAAAGATCGCAAAAAAATGCAAATTTCGCCAAAGAATCGTGGGAAAAGAACGCGAATTTCGTCAAAAAATCGCGAAAAAAAACGCCAATTTCTTTAAAACACCGCGGGATAAACGCGAATTTCGTTAAAGGATTGCGGAAAAACACGGATTCCGTCAAAGGATCGCAGAAAAAAAGCAAATTTCGTCAAAGGATCACGGAAAAACGGGAATTTCGTCAAAGGGTCACGGTAAAACTCGTCTGTCTCTTTAATGATAATACCTATGAATGGATGTCTCCCTACAAAATGTGATTCAGTTGTTTCAGAAGCAATGTCACATTATTTCTGTGAACAGAGCGAATGGTATTTTGTGCAAAGAGGTCACTATATTAAGGATTGGTCTGTTTCTAAAAGCATTGACAAAATAATTGATAGGAATTCACCCTTCTTAGCATGGATTTTTAAGTTTATTATTTTTTAATCAAAATAATTATTCTTTAATTAATATTAATTAATTTTTTATTTAAATGGTAATTATTTTAAAACTACTGATTTTAATTCATATCGTCAAAATAATAACACACGTTACTTGTTTAAACATTAAATTAATTTGCAGAAAGTTTTTGACTCAATATTTATGTGCGCAGAAAGTTTTTGGTTTTATACATGTCTGGGACTGTCCTATGAAAATAGTAGAATTAAGTATGTAGAAAAAACGATTTTGTTCGTGTTTTAAATTTTTTAAACTATATTAATTATTTATAATGTTTGCAAAATCCTACAATAATAATTATATTCATTAAGTTAATTTACTAGTAACTGTCTTTAGCAAAGCATTTTTTGACAAACTCATGTTTCTCATAGGTTTCTTTATCTGGAAATGTTCTATTTTTTACTTTGCTCTCTAGGAACCTTGCAATAACAGGTCTTGGATCATAAAATGTTGTTCCAATTCCATTAAGAGCAACGAACATCCTTCAGTTTAAGGCTACTCTTTATACTAGTTCTGACTGTTTTTTGGATTTAAGCGTTGTATGTATGGACACAACTCTATGTGCCAACATCGTGTGAGGTGTCAAAGAAACCTATGACAGCACCAATTTGTTTAAAACAGAGTGAGGTTGAGATGCCTTAAAGTAGAAATAGTCTTGCTGTCAATGAGAATGTCGCATATTTTCAGCTGCGCAATGAAGCCATCATCATTTAAATAGGCGACTTCGTCTTTACCAAAAAAGTTCTCAACATCAAGGTAGGCTGCACTAGCAACCTCTGTTGGTCTTCGTGCATTTAACAAAGCATCTATCCTGTAGAATATGCTCACTTTATCCTCTTCCTATCTTTGAGAAACAAATTCTTTACAACTCAATATAGTTTCTGTTCTCACTGCACATTACTGCACTAACTAAAGAATTGTTTCTACATCTCTGAGGATTTTCTTCAATTTACACTTCTCTTTCAGATTCCTAAGTGCCTTCATTTATTTCATTCAACTGTTCTTCCTATCCCTCAGGACTTACCCATTTTTGATAAGCGTCAAAGAATTTGAAGAGCTGAGTGGATGAACATGTTATGTTACATTTTCTAAAAAAAAACTTTATATTTTGGATGAAAGCGTTATGAGGTATTCTATCACATGGTGAAGCTAAAATACTAAGATTCTATTTAGTCTTGAAGATTTAAGACATTATTCATTAATATTTAATATTTTAATATTTAATAATGTCAATAATATTAATAATTTTTAATGTTTGAAAATTAAATATGAATAAGTTTTTCTGAGAGAGTTTAGTACCATACCTGTTAATATTTTAAACGCATGGTATCAAACAAAAAATAAATCATTAAAATTTACCGCAAAAACTTTAACTTCAAATTTCTTCAAATGTAATTTTTGTTACTTCATGTTCATGTTTCAATCATGAACATTTCATGTTCAATCACATGTTCTTCCACTTAGCTCTTCATTTGTAAAAAATTTTCTCTGACAAATTCTATATCAATCCTCTATCAGGCAGTGTAGTGATGAAAGACCTTTGACTATCCGTCTCAAGGTTTTCAAAGTGTATCCAAACATCTAGCATTAGGCAAGCCAGATGTTGTTCACTTTTTAAAAATCTATTTATAATCGAATAAACACGCGAGTAGAAGTTTGTTCAGTTTTTGATGAGTAAGGTTGATGGTTCACAATGTTTTCTCAATGATTTTGCATGACAGAAAAATTGTGCCGTACTGCTTTTGCCAAGTTTTTTAAGTGTTTCACAAACTGTACTTCAAAATATTCAGAGAAACAAAAGGCACTTTGATTTTCTGTACCAGATATTTCTTCAAGCACTTTAACGCGTAGAGCAGAAACTCGATAAACTGTTGCTTGATGATTCCAACTCCGACACAGTTAAGTCAGACCTGAGAAAACCATCAAATGCAAAGTTAGTCTTTACCCAAGTACCGTTTCATAAGAGCACACAGACCGCAGTTTTTGCCGTTATTTTCCTTTACCCACTTATAGTTAAGCCTATCAACTTATTTTTGCGATATTCTCACTGCACAAATTATCAAATATAACCTTGAAAAATCCACGAAGCCACCTGCTCCTCGCTTACTGAATTTACATTGTCCTGGAAAAGCTCATTCTATGTCCTGTTCTTTTGAAAAATATCGTGCTCTAACAAATTTGTTATCAATAGAACCATCTACTTGGATAGCAAAACAAACAGCATTTTGTAACTGTGATACGGTGTTTTCTTTTACTGCTATGACATTTGTTGCCATTCGTATGATCTCCTGAGTCAAAGAGTTCTTATATTATTCACCTGTTTAAAAAAAAAAAAAAGTTGCCGGCACCATACCCTACCACTGGGCGACAATATCGTGATACTAGGCGACACTAGTGTCGCCTACTTTATATGTTATTTTATGCTCTGCTCCCTTCCCTTTATAAAATTTAATTTAGGGGTAGGGATAGAACGAAATATAACGTTTCTAAATTTATATATATATATATATATATATAAACAGCATTAGAGTCCACTATTTATAAAATAAAATAAATATAGAAATAAACTAATATATAAATTAAAACTTTTTTAGGTATTATTAAGGAGTGCTGAATCATCAAACATAACATAAGCAAAAGTAACTATATATAAGTAATTATATATAGATATAACCATTAAATAAACATTACCGACCACCAACAAAAACTGTGAAATTATGAATAAAATGACATTAACAAATTGACAAAAACACGGTTCCCCCCAACACACTTAACATAGATTCCAAAAATATAGTAAAAAAAAACCCAGCAGAAATTGAATAACAGGAATGGAATAATGGAAATTTGTAGGTTTTATACGTAATTTCACTGTTTTTGTTGGTGGTCGGTTGGCGGTCTCCGCTTCACTGAAACTCCCCGATCGTGAAATCCCATGTTAGCCTATGGGAAAACTTTCAAGTGCGATGACTCATTAACTAATATAATTATTTAAATAGCGTTTTCACCATCAGAAAGTAGACGTCAGATGCCGATGATGTGCGTTTTTAAAAATTGTCTACGTAAATTTTAAGCATGTTTAAGAAGATGATAAAATTTAATCAAATGGAAATTTCAAAGTTTATAGGGATTTTTTATGTACTTAAAATTTACTTAGACAATTTTTAAAAACGCACATCATCGGCATCTGACGTCTACTTTCTGATGGTGAAAACGGTATTTTAATAATTATATTAGTTAATGAGTCATCGCACTTGAAAGTTTTCCCATAGGCTAACATGGGATTTCGCGATCGGGTAGTTTCAGTGCAGCGGAGCCTTAATGGTTATATATTAGCATCCAAATTATCATGCTGCATTTACGAATGTAATTATGAATGTAAGTTATTTCTAATGTTTTTATATTTTTTCATTTTGAATGTCAACAATTCATTTTGAACTATTTCCTTATTAATAATGGTATCTTATATATATATTTAAATATATAACCACGGTAGCTAAATGCAACCTTTTAAATATATATATATATGTGTGTGTGTGTGTGTGTGTGTGTGGATGTATTAATCATTTTAAATTTATTTTTAAGACAGTTTCGTTTTCTGCCGAATTCAGGAAGATAATCGAAGTTCTGTTTCGGTTGGATTTCGGTCGTAAAAACTTGTTTCGGTCTAACGACCACTAATTATTAGCATATGTTAATAACGGTCAATCTTTTCTTGTATACAGGAACTTTTGAGTCTTTTCCTATTAATGATGTAGTAATACAAATAATTTTTATTCTGTTTATTGATAGTGGAGGAGACTTGTGGAGAAAGAGGAGGAAAATGCTTAATCCAGTGTTTTACATGCCCAATTTGAAAGAGCAAGTTAAGATGATAAACAGAAATGCCACTCTTTTGGTAGAAAGTATTTCAAAGCACAACAACGATGCTTCAGCCAACATTGTTAAGTTCCTTAAAGTTTGTGCTTTGAGGAATATGTATGGTGAGTGTTGTATTATTCAAAATACCAAAAAAAAATCGTAAATTGTACGTCAAACGTGGCAAATGAGGTACGTTCGTACCATAACTAGTTTTATAAATATTCAGATCCTGGAGCAATAGCTGTTGCGCTCTTATTCAGAAATGCGCGAATACAAAATTTATCACGATTATATATGCGAGTGATGATAAGAAAAATCACTTCGCATGATTTCTGCGTACTTACAGTCTCGCAAATAAATTTGCTCAAAGGTTACAATTTTTTGGTGGGATATTTCTGAGAGAGAGATTTACACTGAACAAATTGGCAGGGTATCGCCTTAGCCTTGAATTCATTTTTAAAGTCACACAGGAATTTTAGAACGTTGTACTTCCATAATAGAGGGGACTCTTAAAGAAATACTTTGGAATTTTTGATCGCGGTTTAGCGAGCCAAATAAGGAAACGTTTATATTTTTGACTAGCGAGCAAAACCAGACTAGGGATAGATGCTTTTATCGATTACCAAATATGGTCATGAACATATGCAGATGATGAAGCGAAACTAAAATCATAGGAGATGATTTCTAACGGCTAACTTAGGAGGGTGTCTTATATATATATTGCGAAAATAATGATGGGAATGTATTTACATGAATAAAGATAAATTATCTGTATATTGGAATCGAATTACACTTATAATGAATAGAGAACATATTATACTAAATGAGAAAGGGATTTACTTAAGTTGTTATATGATAGGAAAGATGAATAAAGCGATGGTAAGGGGAATAAGCTTAATGTATGATTTGATATCATTTATTTGGGTTTCAATCTTCTAACCCAATGCAGTAAATTCTTTTCTCTTCTCAATGATGTTTGTTCGTAATTCGTGCAGCGATTTTTATATTTTTGCGATTTTTTAATAGCATTATTAGTTTTCTCGCGCTTTGGGTTATTATTTGACAGGCCCGGGCAATGTCGAGGAGATCAGCTAGTGAATTATAATCGAGTTTTCTCTTTTGCTACCATCTGTCGAAAATTAGATTAAATGCGAACTTTTACATCGTTTTCAGAAAAAAACCATTTATTTTTATTGTAATAGGAAATGGTGTCCAATTTTTTAGTACATAAATAAAAATACATGTAATTTCCATGCTCTTACTAATGAAAATAATTTAGGAATATGTGAAAAATTACAGACTATCTATTTGATAAATAACTATCTATATATATAAAAGAAAGTCTGAATTTCATATTAATCAACGCGCAGCAAAAACTACTGAACCTAAAATTTTGAAAATTGGGGTAAAAATACTTCTTATGACATAGAGTGCCGCTAAGAAAGGATTTTCTAAAATTCCACCCCTAAGGGAGGTAAAAAAAAAAAAAAATGAACTTTTAAAAAATTCCTTAAAAATCTGATTTTATAGTTATTTTTCATCTGATAACATATTTTAGTGTATTTTTATATGCTGAATCGAATGATACTAACTAAATTCTTTTAAGACTAATAGTTCATGAGATATTTCATATTTTTCAAATTTGGCGGTGTCTTTCGCGCCAAAACCTCAATTTTCGAATGATAATTTCTAAAAATACATCCGTTGCTATAGCAACGGAAAAATTTGAATTGAGTAATTTTGTTAATGAATTCTTTTGATTAAATAATTAAAACAGCTTTATGAGTTAGAAAAAAATTACAAACACCTCGAAAACTAAAATTTTAAAAAATTGGTTAATAATGGTTATTATTTTTTTAACCATTTGGAAAAATGGTATTGCCCTCGTCAGGGTAGGAAATCAAAAGCATATCTGAAGGTTTTTATTGGTTTAATCATCATTTTATTCGTTTTCTGATTGGTCTATACAGTAATCTGTATTTACCTTTACTTTCAACAGAGATGGACAACAGAGTGTTGCCACTATGACAACAAAGTAATATAAACTACAAAAAAAAAAATTAATAACTCAGAAACAAATTGAGATAGAGCTTTGAAACAAATTGCATTTAAAAGTACATTTTTTTTCTCTACACGACGATATAAAAAGTAATATTGTGGGGGTGTTTAGAATTTTAAGAAATAAATTTCATTTAAAATGGGCCGTCAGATTTTTTGGAAATCTGACGATGGAAAAGCCTTTTCCCGAACAGCCAATGAAATGCTTGGATATTACGTAAGTTTCAGGTAGATAATACGTACGAGTCGCAGGCGATTTCTGTCGCTTGCAATTTTTACGTGCCATAACACTATTAATGTTTAATTCATGGCGTACGTAATGTATGATCAACTCCGTGCTATTTTTTATGTATTAAATTTTAGTTTATGAAAAAATCATTTTCCAAATGGTCGTTGTAATTTGTTAAATTGCGTTTTTTTTTTCTATGCCAACACCATGCCATAATGCATGCTATTACGCCATTTATTTCAACCCTAATCCTTCAAAGGATTTTTATTGAAAACCGTGCCAAACATTAAGATTTGTTATTTATGGAGCGTGAATATTTTTTATTAGTATCATTTAATCGTACCATCGCAAAACATCTTAATTTGTTATTTTTCTAACAGAAAATATTTATTATTAAATTATAACTTACATTTATTTTTGATTTTGACATTTATTTTACCATTTGGCAGTTACTTGATGATGAGGAAGCTGTAATAAAATTATTTCAGGACTTAGGAATTATACGTATAAAAATGTTTTGTTAAAAAACGTTGAACGTCTTTATTCAAAAAATGAAATGGCTTCTGTAATGACAGACATGCTTATTACGTACGCCACGCTGCAATGGTAACCGGAAAGACAATTGCGATCTCAGACCTGCAGATTAAATTGACTTTATTTTATTATTTTATTGTAAAATATTTATTTTTTCTTTTATTTTAAGTATTGATTTGTATTGATTTAAAAAAAAAATAGTTGGAGAATGTCTGTAATTTTCAAATGATATATATTTTAAATGCTCATTTTTGTATCAACATTTTTTTTCAAATGTTCATTTCATTCTGCGCTAATTATTATGCTTAACGACAACAGTGTTTCTATAACGGGAAAATACCAAAACAGTTACTGATTTTATTTAAAATGCAAAGAAAAGGATTTAATTAGAAATAAATATTATAAAACGGAAATATTTAATTTAAATATGAAAGCAATGTTTGTACTGTTTAAAATTTTTTTCATATTCAAAGGTTTAAATAGAAAACATATTTTGCAATTTGTCATTTGCTCCTGGATAAAAAGAAAAAATGGGTACTTTTATGTCAGACTGCACAAATCTCGCCAATAGCATTTTATAAATCGCAAATATCAGCACTTACATTTTTACTCATCATCATCTACATATACAAAACGCAAATTCTTATTTCATTCCGATTTACTCTAACTCAAGTTCTACTGAACAGAATTTTGTAGAACTTACACTGTCAATTTACTTTAGAAGTGTTTTAATGTAAAAAAATAATTCTACTTTGCATTAGTGATAGCTACGCGAGTTTTAAAATTATGTAAACCCGATTATGAAATATTACTTTTAAGTCCTACTGAAGACATTTTGATCCTATGCCGGAAAGTTCTATGTGACGTAGTAAATTACTAGAGGATGTACGCTATTTGCAATATGCATATAATATAGAATATATATTCTAAAAAGGTGTGCAGAGTTTCTTAAAAAATCCAGTGAGTATATAAAGTAGACCTATCCCTACATCCATGAGAGTTCTATAATCTGGTTAACGCAATTATGAAAAATTTATTTAAACTTAACTATCTATAATATATATGAAACGCAAAGAGAAATTTCGTTTGGGCTGCTTACAACTTGAGTTCTGCTGAATAGATTTTGATGGGACTTACATTGTTAAATAATTTTTCAGAAAAAAATTTAGTACATCATATCGTTCTACGTTGCTTAGTTAAATAATTATGGAGGGAAAAGCAGAATCAGATGAAGGCGATTATGAAAGATTGGCTTTTTCAAAGGTTCTACTGGGTGGATTTAGATGGGACTTAAACTGTTAATTAGATAATTTTTAGGGAAAGTTTTCGTACATTTGCCAGTTTAAAAAATTCTGCTACGTGGATTTTGGTGGAACTTGCTCGGTTAGTTATTTTTTCAGGGAATATTTTAGTATAAAACACATATCGTTCTAGGTGACTTGGTTATATGATTTTGGCTGAAAGTTCTAGAATCAGGTGAGCCCAATTATGAAAGATTAGCCTTTTTAATAGGTTCTATTGGACGGATTCTGATGAGAATTGGATTGATTAATTTTCAGAGGAAGGGTATAAGTATATGACATATTGTCCTATCGTACTTTACCAAATTCTACAGTAAAGGATCAACTAAAGAAAATGGAGCTTAACAGCTCAAATTTTGTCTGTCTCAATAGAAAATATAATAGTATAATGATACCCATATCGTTTGTAGCAATTCGACTGGCATTCCAGGTTAATGTTCATATTGCTTTGAAACGCATGATCAAATTAAGAGATATATTTCGTTTCATTCACGGTTTGTTTAGAAAAACAGACCAGCTTAGCGGGCGAAAGCTGCTAGTCTTCTATATAAAGAAACGTCTTTTTACGTGAGTCCGGGACACAATTTAAAATAATTTTTATTTATTATGTTAAAATTTTGAATTTTTTTGTGATGGTTAACCATGTTATTTGTAAACACAATCACATGATAAAACTTCTCATATATATTTTTAAAATAAATTTAAATTTAAAATTCATTAAAAAGTGGGGTAATTTAAAATCGTTATAACTCGAAATATTATTTGTAGAATTTCAATTATTTTTTTTTTTCATTTAAATATATAAGTTCTAATTTTGATTCAGCATTTTTAAAAGTGTTAATTAAAAATTTTTTTTAATACTTAAATTTAAAAAAAAATCATATTTTCAAAAGTAAATATTTTTTTCTAATTTGCTGAATCAAAATTAAAGTAAAACAATTGAAAAATACATGTTTCAAGTTTGAACCATTTATCTTTAACAGTTCTTGACTTATAACGATTTAAATACGAGAAATGGTGAAAAAAGCTTTCATGACGAAAAACGCATTTTCACAAGAAGTTTTTTCTGTGACAACCACTGCTTGAAAGCTAGATTTTGAAAACAACCAGAACGAAAAATTTAATATTTCCTGTTCTAATTAAGATAGAAACATGATTTAAACGTCATTTTAAGCAGAAAAACACAGAGAAGTTATGCAATAAATATTTTTTTTTTTTAGAAAATTGGGAGGTTTTTGTGTCCCGGACTCCCTTAAGGGGCATATAATTCCTTTTTTTCGTTCCTTCATTTTACTTTTAATTAAACATTTATTTGCATATTATCTGATATTTACTATTTATCTGGCTAGCTATACACAAGGTGTTATAATTAAACTTCCCCTATAAACAGCATCCTACAGCGCAAACGGGTGAACGGGATGCAACGAGAAACTTGGTATATAGACTATACACGAGATTCGTTCACGGAATTTCGTAAAAAAAATAATTTTAAGGTAAAAAAATAATTTAAGGTATATTCAGATGAATTTTTAAATGTGGAATTGGATAATATCTGTAATATTTCAGGCTTAAATGGTTATAAAATAAGTGGCATCAATAAATTGATATATTGTTACAGGAAAGGGAAATCTAATCTGAAGGGTAAGGCTTTAACTAAAGAGTGCAAAAAAAGGGGAGGGGGAGGTAGACTTACTAGAATTAAAAAAGAATCTTTTCCCTTTATTTGAAAGGCAGTTTTGAGAGGTTGAAATTTAAATTAAAAAACAGGAAAAAAAAATAATTTTCATTATAGCAGTTCCCAACAATTAAAAAAAAAGCAATAAAATTCTCACCACAACAGTTGCTTTTCTATTGCAAGGTTTTCACGTGAAAAATTAAATTAAATAGTTTGATGAATTGAAAACAAGTTGAATATTACGTCATAAGTTTTCTAGAGCAAGATTTTCGCATGAAAACTCAAAATGAAATAAATAGTTTGACGAATAGAAAACAAAAGCAAAATATTGCGTCATATTGGAAATATAATGGATCTCAGCAGGTGAATATGTAACGTCATGTGAGTTTGAAGAAACGCATTAAAACATGATAAAAATCCGACTAAGGAAATATTAACTTATTTTAGCACTTTGAGGTTCCCTGAATTTGCTTTAGTCATTTTTAAACCTATTCCATATACATGCGTGTGTGTATTCGTGTATATTAGAATTTTCACAAAAAGTTTAACTCCCTAGAGCTCATCCTTAGTAAAGGAACTGGGTATATCTCTAATTTTGATTCAAGTTTTGTTGGTGATTTTAATACTTAACTTCGAAATCTACCTCCGCCTGTAGGCCAGAGCCGGCAGGGATTTTTTATTAATTAAAAATGAATTATAAATTATTCCGATTCCGGATTGCTTTAGTTGCCTCGGCCTTGTTTTAATGCACATGTACGTAACATTTTACAATTCTGGTTTCCAAACTGTGGATATGTATAGCATTACAGACAGACAAATCTTCATTTTTATATATGAGATGTTTAATTTTGAAATTAAATTTTCAAAACAAACATTCTTAAAATTCCGAGAAACGCCGCGCCGGTGATTTAGCTATAACATGCTAAAACTAGTTTCTTTGAAGATTGCACTGTTTTTTGGATCCAGGTTCACCAATAGAATAGATTGGTAGAGAAAACTCGATTTTTTATAATTTTGGATAAGGCGAGTTTTTAAACTTACGTCCTCAATTGCTGTCTTTTATGTCTCATTTAAGCTTTATTTATTTTAAAACACTTTATTTCAGAATTTGTAACTAACCTGGAGTTACCTGCCGAGGAAAGAAATCCTGAAATGGATGACGTCATAGACAGTGTAAACAAGTAAGTTCTTCCCATTACTAATTCATTTCCTAAATGTGGTTTTTGTGCACTATGAACAAATGCGTGTAATGTTTTGAATGGCAGCTTAAAGGCACGCATGAATATTTAAATAAAAAAAAAAAGAGAAGTGCCCAGTTAAAGTGATGGCATTGATCACACAGACTATTCACACTAATTGCTTATTGTACTCCTATTTCATATGCTCCTAAAATACGCTAAATATAATGCTATTCGAAAAATAAAGAAATAGACAGAAAAAAAATATATATAGCTACATTAAGTGGGAGTAGCTTCCCCATTTCCCCCCCTTTATACTTAACCAATGAACTTTCAAATCTAATCCAGGAAACGCCTTATCAGAATAAGTCGGTATACCAAAGTTGAAACAAATCGGTTAATTCTGCATGAAAAACCCATTTATTGAAATTAAAGGAGGGATAGCCCCGTTACCCCTTTATACTTAACCAAAGAACCTCCAAATCTAATCAGGGAAGCGCTTTATCAGAATAAACCGGAATACAAATTTGAAGCAAATCGGATAATTCTGCACAAAAAATCCATTTATCTTAATTAATGCGGTATGCCCCCTCAGCCCCGTTTATATTTAACCAGTGAACCCCCAAAACTAATCAGGGAAGCTCCTTATCAGAATGAACGTATATCCAAAGTTTGAAGCAAGTCGGATTTTTCTATCAACAGTTATCGCGTTACGTAGATACAGTGGTGGTCAGAATTATAAGAACAATTGAAAATTGCACGGAAAAAGTTTATTTCTGAACTAAATAAGGAGAAATTTATACATAAAATGCTTTTTTTTATGCTAGAAATCATTGTAGAATGCAAAACATTGGAAAGTGCAAAGTATGAATGTTTTGCCATAATCAACAAAATATGTCATTGTAAAAATTGGACAAAATTATAAGTACAATGAATGTTTTTGCCTGAAACACACTAATAATTAATAATCTCCTCCTTCTTCTCAATCACTTTTATTAGTCTTGATGTCATGGAGTTTGACAGTTCCTTAAGAACGTTCTTGGAAATTTTTGACCAGGCTTTTTCGATGGAGGACATGAGATCTTGCTTGTTTTCATATTATATACCATTTTGTATACTTCGTGTGCCAGAATACCCCACAGATTTTCCACTGGATTCAGATCAGGGCTTCTGGCCGGCCAATCAAGTAGTTTTACGAAATTAGTATCAAACCACGATTTTTAATTTTGGGAAACATGCACTGAGGCATTGTCCTGCTGGAAAAAAATAGTCTCCACTCGTTATTAACGGTGTTTCCGGTAAAAGATTATCACCCAATACATCAACATAACTCTCAGAATTCTTTCTACCCTGCACAAAAACTATTGGAGTAGTTCCACCAGTTGCTAAATCTCCTGAGACCATTACTGAGCAACCTCCAAATGTACGCTTTGAGAAAATTTCTTTTTCTCTACGGAGATCATACCAGAAGTAGCGAAAACTATATGGTCCATTCAAATTAAACTTTTTCTCATCGGAAAAGACAATATCATCCCACATTTCTCCCACAGTAAGGCATTTTTTTGCAAACTCCATCCTCAGTCTCTTATGAACTTTTGTAAGAGGCGGTCGTGACACACTGTAAAAAAAATTCCGCAACGTTCCTGGGAAAAAATGGGCAGCTGAGTTGCCCATTATTTCCAAGAAACATTTCTTCAAAATGACTGGAACTTTACTGTATATGTTAAAAACTTTCTACAGTAATGCCAGTAAGTTTCCTGCGAAATACCAGGAATATTTCTGTTGACAGCAAAACATTACTGACATTTCACAGCATGCGGGATCCGCAGACGATTTTTACATTTCCAGTTGACAATTTTCGCTTTATTATCATTATTTGTTAGAATGAAAAAATAGTTTGAAATTGACATCAAAATTATTATTTATAATTTACACGAAAAAATAAATTTTCAGTTAAAATTCAATAAAGTAAATATATATATGATATATTGTTTCTGAACTTTGCTTAAAATATAAAAATATATAAATGTAAATAATAATTAGAAAAAAATCTAGACATAAAATATTTTGGATTTTCGTTAGTAATTATGTTAGTTTACAAGTTAGATAAAATGCATATAAATTTTCATGAAAAAAAAAAAACCTAAACGTAATTGTATATTTTTTCCGAAAATAAAAAAAATTCAAATTTGCAGCAATTCAAAGTGTCAAATATATATCAAATTTAAATCAAATTGTAATAAAGTGTTAAAATATAAAATTAATTAAAAAAGAAAAAAAAAGTCCAGAGGTAGCATCGAACTCGGGCCGTACAGGTGGCGTGCGAGCTTTCTGCGTCCACACCACGAAAGACACGTTGAGGGCTGCAAACTAATGGGTATTTGAAACGTATGCTAAACCTCGGCATCTAATTTCTGAAAATCTAAGTCCCATTTGAAGAAATCCTTTCACAAGAATAATTAGAGATAAGAACTCTAAAACATACTTTAAATTAATCAAAATCGGTGAGAATCATGTTTGATGGTCCCCTGGTTAATGGAGATCCAAATAATAGGTGTATTTTTTTTACACGGTCTGCTCCTTAAACATTCCACAGACAAGTACGAGAGATAATCTCTTAGCGATGTCACGGAAGTATTGTATTTTCATCTGAATTGTCTTGACAATAGAGGCGTAAAGGATTATGTCGTCTATTGATTTATTTGCATTCCATATTGATTTTTTTACATTCATTTAAGGAATTCTTTTTCGACACTCGCACGCGAGCAACGGATTATAGCAAAAAAATAATAAATGGCGGCCGCAGCGTTTTGCTGTTTCCAACTTTTGTTCAGGAACGTTTCAGATAAGAAAACCAGAATTTCACAGGAAAGAGCTAAATTATTCTGAAAACCTGAGAAAAGGCGAAACGTTCCTGGATTTTACATGGAACGTTACCATTTTTTTTTACAGTGCATATGTTTACTATGGCGATCCTATTTTTCTTTTTGTAAAACACGTCGAACAGTTCGAGCACTGCATTCTAAGTTCAATTCACGTTTTATTTCTGTTGACATTTGTTTTTTGGAGCAAACTCGCTTTATTATCATTCTTTTATCCCGTACAGAAACAGAAGAGGGCCTAACTGTATGTCTTTGTTGTCCATAATTACCGGGATTTTTAAGATAATTGTAAATAACCGTTCTTGATCTATTAAGCTTTGTCACAATTTGGCGTACAGAAAGTCCTGAACTTTTAAATGCATCCACATTCCCATTCTCAAACTCCGAAAGTTTTGTATCTAGCGGCCTAACTGAAAAACAGAATATGACGATCTAAAACGCTTACTACACATTTATATCGACCGGGAGTTCCGTGTGCAGAGCAAAAAGCATGCAAATTTTACTTTTTAGAACACACAAATACAGTTGTTCTTATAATTTTGTCCATACCAGGTGGCTGTATAAATCCATAATACATTTTATGAATATCAATTTTCCGCATATTTCCATAAAAACTTATACAAATATTCTTCATTTTTCATTGGTTCCAGTCATTAAATTTGCATAAATTTCCGGCCAAATGTAGCCAAGATTTGGCGATTTTTGCCTTGTCCTTATAATTTTGACCACCACTGTACTTACGTACATACAGAACCTGCGGGCACATTAGCTCTTAGGCTTCGATAGCATGTGAGCTAAAAAAGTAGTGAACCTAGAGACTATGAGAAATTTACATTTATATATTGAACACTTAAAAAAAAAATGTACAACCTTTTAATTAAATCAACCTGATTTTTGCATTGTTGATGTAATTTTGCCATTGATATTTAACCGACTTCCCTGATAGACATTACATTCACATAAAAATTACGTTCACATGTGTGTTTCCAATGACAATAGAACATTTATAATTTTTCAACTTTATTATATATTCATACATTGGTTTAAGGATTTTTTCTGTTAGCCCGGCACAGGCGATCAACTCGCCAAACGTTCTCTATAACACGTACAATTGTGTAGGATTTGGGACAGCAATGGATTTTATGATGCACCAGTACACGCTCGCATAAATAGGCCAAGTGGCTGTGAAACTGCAACAATGAAACATTTTAAAAGCTTAAAAGTAGAAAATAACCTATCCTTCTATATATAAAAAAAAGTTTTGATTTGGAAATGGACCAATGAACATCTGCGTAGATATTCCGGGTTGATCCGCATCCAATTTGAATGCTTAAGCATGGCCTTTCATCGTTAATATTAAGAAAACTGTTGCATACAAAAATATGAAAATCGGTGGTATTATAGAAAAATGTTTGATAAACACGCTGATGCAGACAGTTTTCAAATCGAAGAATTATTTTAAGAGATATTTAATGCTAAAGTTGGACAAAGTCGTTCCATTAAAAAAGTTTTATTTGAGCAAAAACTATGCATGAGAATTTAATCATTTTTAGATCATTTTATACGTTATAAGTTCCCAATGCGCAGATTGCATTTATTTTTCTTATTTGACGCATTTTTTGAGGTTTTATTTCTATTTTTAATTCAAATTTTCAGCATTTCGAGAGATGTTTTTTACAAATTTTAGAAAATGTCATTAATTTAAACTGTTGCCAATTGTATAAACAGCGAAACAAATTATCATATCAAATATTTCTTCAAATTAAAAATTTATTTACACGTGACTATTACAAACAGAAAAAAAAACTTTAAAATTAGAATTAAATGATTGCATGTTAAAAGCAGGAAAATTACGTCATAAGAACCATATTTACACTTGAATTTTACGTCATATTTAAAATGCCCAAAAAATATGGTAAAACAATTTAAATCGAAAAATATATTTGCGCGAGATATTTTGAGATAATCTTTTCAACTATTATCGTGAATTCGAAGACAGCGCAAATAATATTTCCTTCTAACAACAAAAGTATTTTTACATGAATATTAATAAGAGAAATAAAAGTTTGGTGTAAATTACGTCAGATTTAAAACGATACATTTAAAATGAATTATTTAAAAGAACTATCTTATAGCGCTGCTAAAAAATACCGGGAGACAATGACACTGTTTACTTAATTCATTTTACATTAGCTTATTTTCAAATAACTAATGTGTTTAATTAAATACGAAAACAGCCATTGTATCTCTTAACAGCAACAGATTTGGTCTTAAAAATCCCCAATCCAAGAAAAACGAATGGAAACCCGTTTACAGAGAGATCGCTACTGTTTTTTTTTTAAATTCAATATTTTTAAAGCCGATCAAATGCGTGCAATTAGCGTGCTTTTTGGATTTTGGTGTGCCTGAACGGTGGTTGGCGAGCGTAGCTCGTAGGGGGCAGAGCCCCCTAGTAAATTAAAAATAAATAATGTAACATTTGCAAAATATACATATATATGCTTTCATCAATTAATAGCTTAATATTAATTAATTTAGGATTATACGTTTAAAAATCCATTTAGAAATTCTAAAAAGATTTTTCCCATATTTTAAACAAGAATGTAAAATAACGCATCAAGCACAGATTATGAAATATAGATTCCAACACATTCAGAATGCTACAATACAACTTGACAGTTTAATAATGTGAAAAATGTTGTCTACATATACTATTTCTAATCGCGCGAGTTCTAACCAGTTCTAAATGTTTACTGCAATGTGAGATATACATATTACGTACAACACGCTGCAATACTAACAAGGAAGGACTCCTTACTGGGCATACTCAGAATATTTTGAAAAAAAAATACCAATTAAACTACTTATGTATGTCATAAAGAATTAGTCAAATTTAACGGCGGAATTACAGTAGAAAGTCTGTAAAAAAATTAAATACTTTCGAGTATTTGTAGCGGAAAGACGAAAGCGTCACGCGATTTGGCGAGCAGTACTTTTCCTCGCCAAAAGCAAACGATTTTAATGCACCTGAGAATTGTTTGTTAATTGATTTTTAGAATGCGTGTAAAAAGTATTTAATGAATTTAAATATAAACAATGAGAGAGTTTAATAAATACGTTTTTTTCGTATTACAAATTTATGTTGCTTGTTATTTAATTTTATTACTTTAAAAACAATTTCATATATAAAAAAATACTTTCATATATTTAAGCGCATTCCAAAATAAAGGCAAGATTCATTTACCAGTTATTCATTTCAATCTCCAAGAATTCGTCGTTTCCATAGCAATAAAATTGAATCCACAGTGCTCAATTGGACTTAATTTTGAGGTATTGAAACTATTTTAATGTATTTTAATTTTGTTTTAATTCATAAAATTTGATAGTTAACTTTCATTATAAACATATATATATATATATATATATATATATATGTACATGACAAAACTATAGTTAAATCAAACTAACACTGACAAAGCTGAAGTTATTTACATTAAATTTATTTAAACAAATTCAATGTGAAACATTTTTATTTTAAAGAGTATTCGACATAAAAAAGCATTTTTTGACATTTCATTTCATCGCCAACCGAAGATAAATCGCCAAATAAACGAAATTTTCATTATTTTTTTCCGAACGTTCTGAGGAGGTTCCGCCAAAAAAAAAATTTTAAATATAAATATCCACATGAGAAGAACACTCTGTAATTTTTTTCAGATTTTTCTGAATATGCCCGTATGGAGACCTTCCTTGTAAGAAGCTGTGGCGGTTAGTACGATAATTCTTTTACCTCGCATGCAAATAATTAGAGATTTTTTAATTGCGCTTAATTATTACTTTATTTAAACATAAAGAAAAAAAATTATCACAAACATCAACAAAACTTTTTATTCTATTTATTTCCTTATTCTAAAGATATCGTTTTATCGTCTGATGCCATAGTAACATGATAAATAAAATTTCATAAAAAAAGTGCACAGTAGTAGAAAAATATTTTTCTAAATCGAATAGTTATTGAACATGAACTCTCGCGCGTAGAACGGGTTAAACAGCTAGATCCTATTAAAAATCAAGAAAAATCGGAATTTTTCATTCAGCCCTGTATACGAATTATAGATTTATCATATAATGCACAGTATTCTAAAATTAGTTCAGTTAGGAAGTGCATAGAAATTTTTTCCATCTACAATTTCCATCAATAAATGAAAGTGTACTGCAGATGTTTTGTGCAGCCTTGTATAAAGTCTAGAGAAATTATACACACTAAGTAATAACCAAAAAAAAAAAAAAAAAAATTTGAAACACGTACCACAACGCAAAACGCACTTCCAGCTGTTATTGTTCCTAGAGTGTACTGCAATCGAATAATTTTTTGTATACCTGTACATGAACGATGGGCCATATATGCACCATACTCTATACCAGGGTTGGCGAACCTTTTTCTAGTCGCGTGCCAATTTGTTTTCAAAAAATATTTTACTTGACCTTGACGTGCTAACTAAAAAACAAAGTTAGTGGATTGAAATACATTCAGAACTACTTGAAAATTACTTAGTAAGATGTTTTCTAAAATGAGTAACATTACATGGAAGTATTACACTGCAATAATTATAGAAACAATTATATTTTAGAAATTAATTAAAAACATAATGTGATTAAATGTTGTATCTTAGATAAAAATAATTAATAAGTTTATGTTCAGTTAATTTCAACAGAATGCAAACTAAATTAATTTATATGGCAACCACTCTCTATTTGAATTTTTATATTTTAAATTTGCGAAAATGATGAAAAAATTATTAAAATTGAAAAAAGAAAAAAGGCAGTTTATTTAAATAGTTCTGAAATTAATTTTCAAGTTGCCAGAATTTACCATCGGTAATAATCTTTCCTTTTTTATAGTTTTCAAATATTTTCTTTGTTTGATAAATTTTCAAAACCATATTGAATAAGATTAAAATTCTTCACTTTGCAGTTAATCGAATTTAAAATCGAATAAGATCATCTAAGTTTGTGTAAAATCGCTGTGTCCTATCCTCATTTAGAGACATGATCAACGCCGCGCCGTGCCAAAATAATTCTTTTGCGTGCCGAAAGTAGCACGCGTGCCATAGGTTCGCCGACCCTGCTCTATAGTAATTATTGGCAATCGTAGACGAGTGCCAAAATAGAGCTACATGTCTGGATGTTTAAACCAAGAACGAAAAATCATGTTTCAAGCGCAGATTATGAAACACGTTCTGACACATTCAGGATAACGTAACAAAACTTCATCATACACAGTGAAACCTCCCTGTGCGACCACCTCCCTGAATGACCAATTTTTCATGGGACGAAATTTATTCCCATAGGCTCAATACTCATTTTACCTCCATTCAGAGACCATCCCAGAAGAATTCTCTCCATGAGCGACCCATTTCTTTGAAGAAAGTTCCGTTTTTTCCTGATCGCTTGAAGAAGGTTTTATTAGAAGAATAATTCCAGAGAGCTCATTATTCATGAAACTTCTAAACTAAGTTTAGATTTTTTTTTATCCCGGTGTTTAAAGCCCTTTGTGCCTTTTTAGGCAATGAATTTAACTCTGATGACAAATTAACAATGATGGTCAATAAACTCCCTTTCCCCATTCTGTCGGGAAACTCTCAAAGAAATAGATAAATTAATGAAATCGTCATTATTTGTTCCCGTCCAAAAAAATTGCATTTATTTACTGAACTTCGAAAGGACTGGGAAATAAAAGTTTTAAAAGATAAAAACGTAAAATCAAAGCAAACGTCAATGTGTTCATTTTTTAAACTCAGCAGTAATTAACTTATGTAATTAACTTTTGTTTTGATACTTAAATTTTCATATTTTTTTCCTAGTGTGAAAAATAAATTTTAGTAACATTAATTGTTACATTTTTTCAACAATTAAAATTTAGATTTAAACATGACGTCCATTAAGAAAACCAGTCGGAGCGACCAAATTTTATTGGAACGGAACGTAGTCCCTTTCAGGAGGTTTTACTGTACATTAAACCGCAAAGCTATTTCTGTAAGATCAGAACGCAAATTCGACACAATTGAGCATGCGTTAACAGTTTTTCGAACCTCTTCAATTTAGAAGGAAGAAATATCAGTTCCTGCTAGCGTAGCGGGCTAAAGCAGCAGTTTAAACCTCTGTATTTTTGTAGAGGACGCAGGTTCAAGCCTACGCCCGGCAGAATGATTTCTGTAATATTTTTGTCAATAATTCATTTCAGTAATGGCACATTTTATAAGGAAGAGAAGTTATACGATTTTTGTTATATTATCAATATTTGAATGTTTTAAAATTGAATAAAATATAACAGTCAACAATATTTTGAAAGAATAATGATTTTATATTTAAAATATTTAAGGTAAAATATTTTGCAAGTAATTATCAATTAAATAAATTGAGCTGATCTATAATTTTTGTTATATTTTCTGACCATTATCAAGAGTATATACGTGTGTGTGTCAGGAAGAAAAGATGTCATTCGTTACCGTAAAAAATAAAACTGAAAGAAGGAAAAATATTCATATAAGAACTATAAAAGAAATTACCTTGATATCCATGGTTTAATATTTAAACTAGTATGTTGTGCCCATCACAAAACTTTCTTCTATATAAATCACGTTAATTAAATCATTTAAATAGTACAAGAAATTACATCAATTTAGCACCAATTCATATCAAAGAATATCTGAATTTGAAGTTTGATGAAAATTCGTGCATTAGTTCTTCAGATAGAGGTATAGCGGAAATTCTGAAAGATGAAACATAGCAGCGCTACCTGTTGAGCAATTTACACCAAAACATAAACAGCACTAATTGATATCAAGGAATACGTGAATCTGAAGTTTGTTGAAAATTCGTGCATTAGTTACTATTGAGATAGAGCTATGGTGGAAATTCTGAAAAATGTAGCATAGCAGCGCCGCCTGTTAAAGCCAAAACATAACTGTTTTTACACCAAAACATAAACAGCACTAATGGATATCAAGGTATACCTGAATCTGAAGTTTGATGAAAATCCAAGCATTAGTTCTTGAGATAGAGCTATTGCGGAAATTTTTTAAAATGCAGCATAGCAGTGCCACCTGTTGAGCGATTTACAGCAAAATCTATTAAACGTCAATTCATATCAAGGACTAACTGAATCTGAAGTTTAATCCGTGCATTAATTCTGGAGATTGAGCTATTGTGGAAATCGTGAAAAATGCTGCAAAGCAGCGCCAGCTGTTGAGCGATTTACACCAAAAACTAATCAGCGCCAAACTATATCAGGCACTAACGGGATATAAATTTTTATTAAATTACGTGCATTAGTTCTTGAGATAGAGGGCCCACAAAGTTCGTGTCATATACAGACAGAGAGAGTCACAGACTCAGAGACAGACATGTTGTAAAAACATGTTTTTCGGAATCTCTGACCCATAAAACCTGTAAATCCGTCGAAAACCGGAATTCGAAAATTTTCACGAATCCAATACTTTCTTCTTGTAAAGATAGAAGAAAGTAAAAATGCATAAAACAAGTTAAATAAAATTCAAGTAATGATAAACTGTCAAGTGGGAGTATGACTCGCGCACAGAGGGTTCCGTACAATAATATATGAATTAGTAAGTGTATTATTAAAAAAATACCGTTGCTAAAAGTATACTAAGACTTTATAAAAACTATACAACGTAGGGTTGGGTATAGCTGTATAGCATACAGGTTGCAAAGGAAAGTCTCTTTGAAACAGTCCCTTTAATGCAAACGACAGCAGCACCCCTTGTGGCGAAATTTGGAAGATAGCCTTTGAAAATCGAAAACGAAAAGAGGTAGAGCAAATTTTCCAATTAGAAAGTTTTAGAACATCAATTAACTAGAACGAAACGACATTTGGTTCACACGGATAAGATAAATCGTCCGAAATGGATGAGCGACGATTTTACTTTGCCTATTCACGTTCCGGAAATGTAGCAGTGCACAATTGCAGATTGTGACGTTGTACTGTGCTGTAATGTCTGTAGAATTCAATTTCCAATGCATTTAAAATTTTAGAATAAATGTATGTCGTCGTATTGAAGAGGCTTGCAATAGACGTTCCATGCTGAGAAATGTGCATGCATGCAGAATTACTCTCACGAATACAAACGTGTATCGTGAGCAATGGCGAACTTTTCGAACAGACTGAATGTTAACTTTTTATCACTGTGAGACAGTTTATCTTTTTTTGTGTGTATGATGTTATCAAAATGTATTAAGATAAGTACGTATTTATAGCATAAATTGTCCGTATTTCTTCATACTTCTGACTATTCCATTCAAACGTTTACACAAATTGGAGTGCATCGATTTCGGACATTTTTGGGTAAACAGGCGAAGATTTATCTTTCCATGTAAACCAAATGTCGTATTCTATTAATTAATTGATGCTCTAAAACTTTCTAACTGGAATTTTGCTCTATCTCTTTTCGTTTTCGATTTGCAGTGACTATCTTCCAAATTTCGCCACTAGGGGCACTGTTGTCGTTTTCATTAAATCGGGCTTAGTCGCTTTACTATACTGTTACCTCACTTGCATAGGTGTAGCTCTCTCCGTTCACAAGTATTTTCAGTAGTGCTCCCTATTAAACGTTTATACGAGTATACGTATTATACGGGGTTACGGATTCAGATACGTATAATATGGCTACGGCGGTTATACGTATTATTCAAAACAGCATATACGGTACATCGTATATACGGATCTTAACCAAGCGGTTAAACGTATAAACATCTAAACGTTTTTCGTTCAAGGCATGAAAATGGATGTTTATCTGTGGATTTTAGACATTGAGAAATATTCTCTAGAGTCCCGCATTCTCGCGGTTTACCAGGGCCTTCTCGATTCCTTGTTGAAAGAATCACGATGGCTTGGGGTTTATACCTACCTTCCAGTTGTTGTTCATAGGTAAATAAAAAAATGTGAAGACTTTTCATCAGTTTTGATTTTAGTTGTTTTCCCTAAAAACTAAGCTATTAATTATGAAATGTTTTACTATTGAAAGTGAGTAGCTGTAAAACTACATTTCGCAGATCTGTAGCACAGCACCTAGCTTCTTTTGATTGGTGGTATTGATACTTCGCGCGAAATATTATTTTTCATGCGACCACAGAACAGACTTAAATTTACTTTATATTTTATAGTGACATTGATCAATACGACGCCTAGCAAGTTTTGTAATCATACTTTTATTGTATTTAAGAATATTGTTTTCTAAATTTAAAATATTTTGAAAATATGTTTTACTCTAAAAAGAAAAGAGAAGGCAAGTCATTTTAAGCATGTGTAATTGCGTTCTAAAACCTGCGAGTCGATTATTTGCCGGTTTACAAGTAGGGGAAAGTACGGTAATGACGCTCAGAAGGGTAATCCCGCTCACCCAATATCTCTAAACAGAATACAATTGATAACGTGCGATCGGTACCGGCACCTAGCGAACTTCATCGTAAGTTCCCAGTAAGAATATAGTGACTGTCGGAAGGAAAGTATTTCTGTGTCCTCACGTCATTAGTTTGTTTTGTAATAAAATTCTACAACGTCTAACTTGTGGGTAAGTTTACACACTTATTTTCAAATATTAATTTAATCATTATGTCTACAAAATATATACATTTAGCTGTACTTGCATGCTTTTATTTATTTTTGTAGTGCATTGTTACGCCAATTATAATGCATTAAAACCCAACATGGCGATAACGGGTAATGACGCTCGCGTGGAACTCCAGAAGAAGTGTTGCCAGTGGGCAACTGCTTTAAAATTCAAATTTATTGATTAACACCACTTTTTTGAAATGGTAAAATTCCCCTGTTTTCGCCTTAATTAATATGTCATTAAACAAGGAGAATTTTAGGATTTCAGAAAAGTGGTGAAAATCAAAAAACCTAAATTTAAAAAAAGTAGCCCACTATAATGTAAACAATATGTGTTCACAATATATGTAAAGGTAAAGTGGTCGCAAAAAGTCTGCAGTGGTGTGAACAACCCACACAACTACATATGTGACTTTTGTCTTACTTAAATGTTCTATTCAAACTCTGAGCGCAATTACCCTACCATGCCGGGCATTACCGCTCAATCGATAGTTATTTAAATAAAACAATAAAAAAAAATTCCTAAACCTTTTACGCAAATTAGTTGATTGCAAACTGTTACTTATGCTTTGGAGTTATACTTCGTTAATAAAATATTGAATTTTTTTTTACTAAATTTGACTAGATATTCATGTTTTCCCTTAAGTGAGCGCCATTCCCCTACTTTCCCCCAATCGAAATTTAATTTATAGGTACTTTATACAAAAATTATATTTTTCAATATTAACAAATCTTAAACGTAATGCCTTAACATTTTGTATCAAAAATACCATGACTGTCACGATTGAAAAAAATGGATTTTCATTATACTTTAACAGGGTAGAAAACATTAGCTCCATGGAAAAAATAATATTTATGACCGGATGCAATTTTGAGTGTAACACAGACGAGTAAAGAATTTTTAAAAGATTAAAAAGAAAAAAAACCATACTTAACAAGGATTCACAATAAATCTGAAGCATTTATTATCTCATTCTTTACTCAAAAAGTGTTTATTTTTGGTAGTTTCTTAGAACGGATACAATTTGTATACATTATATACACAAAATATAAAAATAACGGGTTGTCTGATCGCAATACCATGAGATGAACAAAAAATCTAAGTGAATTCAAAGTAAAAATTTACGAAGTACTTTTTGAAATTCACGGTAATTGTTGGAAAACGTCTCAGCGTAAGCGGTTTTATGTCCAACATCGCCTCGCCTGTGAAACGATAATTTACCTGTGACTTGTGCGACACGCGTTCATTTTTTAGTTGTGAAATGTGTTCCAAGATGGCGACACTTCCCTGAGCGAAGTTCTCGTAAGATCACGGACTAATGAACAATTGTGTCATAGACTTATGTTTCGAAAAGGCGACAATAGATAGCAGCACCAGAGAACTTTTCTGAAGATATAGACTCCTTTAATTAGAACTTTTTTTGCTTGTTAAGCAGTTTTATTGTTTCCAGACTTTTTTACTCTGTTTTAACTCGTGTGGTCCCCTTTTTACTTTTCACTTGAAGGGCCGATTTTGCGAGGTCAAGACGCACGTTTTTTTTGTGTGTCAACTCTTTGTCTTATGGAAGACTAATGTCTCCTACTGGATTTTCGACGTCATTACTTTTATCTTATTTATTTTTAATCTTTTACTTTATATTTTTTAGTGTGTGAGTGTGGATCCCTGTAACCAAGTTTTTTCTTCAAGAATTAAATAGTTTTTTTTTCGCTACATCTGGATTATTCGAAGATGATATTTCTCACAATTCACCACATCTATTCATTAAATAAAAATTACAGGTTGTCTACATAAGAAGGAAACCACCGTATGTCTGCTTTACCAGAGAGGTAAGAAAATAGATTTCTATCTTTCATTACTGATATAAAAACTTTTAGTACAACAATTTTATATTTATACTGGGTCCTTAGCTTGATGCTAATCACGAACTCACCCTTCCTAGATATTTTAAAAGATTACGTAGGCTGAGTTAAAGGGGAAAGTAAATAAATAAATAAATAAAAAAAAACCCAGTAATAAAAATTTGTTTATCAGATTGTGATAAAATGATGAACAAGATGCACATATGAGATATGAAATATTGAAATATATACATGAAAATAAAAATAAATGTGCATGAATAAATAACGATATATATAATATCGCAAAAAAAGGTATTATTGTGAATGAATATTGATTGATTATTATGAATAAATCATTTTATTTATATTTATGAATATATTCTAAGAAATTATTTTAAGAAAGTCACAAACTTCTTATAGTAAATATATTTGTTATCAAAGAATTTATAATACTTGAATAACAAGCTATGTCTGCTTCAAAAGAAATTACGGCAGTAGAAAAATTAAACGATAATAATTATAATCATTGGTGTTTTAAATTAGAAAATTTGTTAATTAAAGATGATTTATTCAAATATATAACAGAATCTCCACCTGCCGCACCCGATGATACATATACTAAAAACGCGGCTAAAGCGAAAGCCATAATTTGTTTATGCATTGAAAATACACAAATCGTGCATATCAGAAATTTGACATCTCCCAAAGACATTTGAGAAAGATTAAAAAGTGTTCACCAAAGGGCGAATTTATCATCCAAATTATTCCTTTTGAGGAAGCTATATTAGCAAAGGCTCAACGAGGGCGGAGACTTAAATTTACATATCAACAATATTTTAACTATCCGCGACAAACTCGCTGCCATTGGAGAGCTCATAAATGATTCGCACATTGTGGCTCTTATGCTTTGCAGCTTGCCTCAGTCATACGCTCCTCTTATAACGAGCATGGAGGCTAGAGACGAAAAGGATCTAGACTTGGAATTTGTAAAAAACAAACTCATCGATGAATACTCTCATCGGATCGAATACAAAAACACCAGCACACGACCAAGGGACACAGCATATAAAATTGTAAATAAAGGCAACAAAAAGTATTGCAGTTTCTGTCAACGAGATGGGCACGCTCGTTCAGAATGTTACAAATTGAAAAACAAACAGAAAAACAATTACCAAAGAAGTGAAAATTATAACAGTAATAAATTTAACAACCATGCCAATTTTAGAGCAAATGGACCTTATGCACGCGACCTGAGGTCGAGGCTAAAATTCGTCTGCTGGCGGTATTTACTGGCGGTGTTTAGCGTAGCAGTCTATGGAGTGCAAGTTATAAATGCTTGTTTCTTAAAAATACTGCAAAAAAATTCTTTGATGCAGCAGTATATACTTAATATATTGTAATCTAAATTCAAAATTTTGTTCTGTATGCGAGAAAATCCCCTAAGTTTGCAAATTTTCAGTTAAAATGTATGCACTCAACCTGTGTCAAGGCTATAGTCGTCTGCTAGCGCTGTTTGCGCCTGCGCATACTGGTATTCTGCCGGTGCAGTAACTAGAATAACAGATCATCATACCGCCAGCTCTGGCGTCTGACGTCACCTGAATAGGGTCCATTCGGTAAACCCCAAAAATCAACACAATGGTAGTAAAACCGACTTCTCGAATTTTTGCTTTAACAGCAAATCAAATATAGAGGATGAGGTCAACCAATCGATCATTCCTCTCTTCCCAATGGAAAACAATTTTGAAATTGAGTCAGTAAAAATTAACCAAACACAAACAACAGATCCAAACACATATATCATTGACTCGGGTTGTACCAGGCACGTTGCATCAGCAAAAACAAATTTTGCTACATTCACAGCCGGGAATTTTGGGAATATAACAATCGCTAATGGAAAAAGGCTTAATTCGGAAGGTATGGGCGACGTAAAAATAAAAACAGACAAAAACCACTACATTACACTAAGAAATGTATTATACTGTTCAGAACTAAAGGGCAATTTATTGCCAGTTAAGAAAGCCACTGAAAATAATATAAAGGTAATTTTCGAGAAAAATGCATGTTTATTTGTCAAAGATGATAATATAATCTTGACAGCTAAATTAAATGATAATCTCTACGTATTAAACCCTGAAGGTGATTACGGCTATACTATAAGTACTCAAACTTTCTGTAACAATACAAATTGTATTTCATTGTGGCACCGAAGACTCGGACACAAAAATTTTGATGATATTAAATACCTTGTTAATCATGAATTAGCCAATGGGATAACAATTAATAATTGTAAACATGACACGCGATGCACCAAGTGCATTGAAGGGAAACTTTCCGCTTTGCCCTACCCTAAAGTAGCCACAAACAGAAGCAAAGACATCGGTACCCTCGCACATTCCGATATATGTGGCCCCATGAATACTGAAACGATAGGAGGGAAAAGGTACTTTATAACATTCACGGATGATTATAGCAGGTACACAATAACATACTTAATCGCGCATAAATCGGAAGCCGTTATCAAACTGAAAGAATACATAGCGCTAACAAAAAATAAATTTGGCAAAATGATAAAGGCAATAAGATCCGATAACGCAAAAGAGAATATCAGTGATGAATTTGAAAACTGCCTGATAGAAAACGGGATAGAGCGTCAATTGAGTGTTCCCTATTCTAGCCCGCAGAACGGCGTTTCAGAGAGAAAGAATAGAACGATAGTGGAAATGGCTAGAACCATGTTGTCGGACGCCAAGTTACCTAAGCAATTCTGGGGGAAGCTGTCATGTCCGCCACCTACCTCATCAACCGTCTACCAACAAAAGCTAACAAAAATAACATGACACCCTATGAACTTTGGCATAAAAGAAAACCCGATCTCTCGAACATCAAAACATTCGGATGTAAGGCATTTGCCTATGTCGACAAACCTAAAAGAAATAAATTAGATGAGAAAGCCATCGAGGGAATAATGTTGGGATATGATTTCAGAAGCAAGGGCTATAGGATATATACGGGTGAAAATAAAATTATAATATCTAGAACCGTAAAATTCTTCGAAGAAGGTATAAAAGATGAGGGAATTAAACCCGCCAAAGAAAATCAAAACAACGAACAAACTCCCGCAGATAATATTGAAATTGATCTAGAAGAACGCGACGATGATCAGAATAACACCACGACCGACACATCCCTTGAGCCGAGAAGATCGCAAAGACAAAATCGTGGCGTACCACCTAACCGTTATGGCATAAGCGCAAACCTGTGTCAAATTCAGGAGCCAAAGTCATGGACAGACCTACAAAATACCAATGACGCAGAAACTAAAGATAAATGGCTAAAAGCCACTAGTGAGGAAATAGATTCTCTGAAGCAAAATAATACTTGGAGATTAATAAAACCTATCCCGGGAAAACGCGTCATAGGTTGTAGGTGGACGTTTAAGGCAAAAAGGGGAGCCAACGCGTCTATAGAGCGATATAAAGCTAGATTGGTCGCTAAGGGATATGCTCAAAAATATGGAAGCGATTTTGACGAGACCTACGCACCCGTTGTAGCGCATACCACCTTGCGAGCATTCTTAAACGCAGCGGTGTACAAAGACCTTAAAATAACTCACCTAGATGTCAAAACTGCTTTCTTACATGGCGATTTAGAAGAGGAGGTTTATATGCATCAGCCAGAGGGATACATAACAAAAGGGGAAGAAGATAAAGTGTGTAGTTTAAACAAAGCGATTTACGGCCTTAAGCAGGCAGCTAGGGCGTGGAACCAAAAAATAAGTAAATCTCTAAAAGAACTAAATTTCGTTGAATGCGCGTCAGACAAATGTCTGTACAAAAGAGTCCAAGCTGGAAAAATCGCATACATAATAGTGTATGTTGATGACATCTTAGTCGCAGGAGACAAAACAGACACACACGAAATATACACTGAATTATCAAAGCAATATGAAATCAAAAATTTAGGTCAAGTAACACAATATTTAGGCATAAACATAAAGGAAACAGCAAACGGTAATCTAGAATTAGACCAGGAACACAAAATAATACAAATCGCAGAAAAATTCAATTTGTTAAATGGTAAGCCTACGTATACACCCATGAATACTAACTACTTTAATCTAGATCCAAACGGGAAACTAATGGGAGATAACGTAAAATTTAGACAGGCTATAGGAGGGCTTCTATACATTGCAACTTTAACTAGACCCGACATAGCATCAGTCGTTAACATCCTGGGAAGAAGGAATGAATCCCCAAGGGAAGTCGATTGGCAAGCTATCGAGAAGTTAATTAGATATCTGCTTACTACCAAAGATCTTAAATTCGTCATAGATAAAACAAAACCTCCAATCCTAACGGCATATAGCGATGCCGATTGGGGGAACGACAGAATAGACAGGAAATCAACCACTGGAAACTTGTTTAAATTAGGAAATAATATATTGGCATGGTCATCGAGGAAACAGAGTTGCACAGCACTCTCGTCCACGGAGGCTGAATATATCGCTGCCTCTAATGCAGGTCAAGAAATCTCGTGGTTATTAGACTTGTTAAATGATCTCGAACTATGTCAACAACTACCCGTAACATTGTACGAAGATAACTTATCAGCCATAAGAGTGACCGAAAACGAAAAGGCACAGACAAGAACTAAACACGTAGAAGTTAAGTATCACCACATCAGACATCTATGCCAGAATGGCATAATCAAAATAACTTATTGCCCATCGAAGTTAATGCTGGCAGACGTGCTCACCAAGCCGTTGCCTAAGCCTCATTTTGAGTGTTTGAGAAATAAGTTAAACATTTTACGCTCGTCGGTTTGACATAAAAAGCGGGGGTGTTGGAAAACGTCTCAGCGTAAGCGGTTTTATGTCCAACATCGCCTCGCCTGTGAAACGATAATTTACCCGTGACTTGTGCGACACGCGTTCATTTTTTTAGTTGTGAAATGTGTTCCAAGATGGCGACACTTCCCTGAGCAAAGTTCTCGTAAGATCACGGACTAATGAACAATTGTGTCAAAGACTTATGTTTCGAAAAGGCGACAATAGATAGCAGCACCAGAGAACTTTTCTGAAGATATAGACTCCTTTAATTAGAACTTTTTTTGCTTGTTAAGCAGTTTTATTGTTTCCAGACTTTTTTACTCTGTTTTAACTCGTGTGGGTCCCTTTTTACTTTTCACTTGAAGGGCCGATTTTGCGAGGTCAAGACGCACGTTTTTTTTGTGTGTCAACTCTTTGTCTTATGGAAGACTAATGTCTCCTACTGGATTTTCGACGTCATTACTTTTATCTTATTTATTTTTAATCTTTTACTTTATATTTTTTAGTGTGTGAGTGTGGATCCCTGTAACCAAGTTTTTTCTTCAAGAATTAAATAGTTTTTTTTTCGCTACATCTGGATTATTCGAAGATGATATTTCTCACAATTCACCACATCTATTCATTAAATAAAAATTACAGGTTGTCTACATAAGAAGGAAACCAGCGTATGTCTGCTTTACCAGAAAGGAAAGAAAATAGATTTCTATCTTTCATTATTGATATAAAAACTTTTAGTGCAACAATTTTATATTTATATTGGGTCCTTAGCTTGATGCTAATCACGAACTCACCCTTCCTAGATATTTTAAAAGTAATAACTTTCGGTTTTGAAATAAAAACACTAACATATTTCCAGCTTATTCTCCAATCAGTGACGTAAGCCTGATGAGGTCCATTGTTATTATAAGTGAATACGATACTTGAAATATACGTATACTTTAAATGTACAGTCGTGGAAAAAAAAGTAAACACCCCCTACTAACTCCTCAACAAATTATCGTAGAAGAAAGTTACTGGTATCGAACGATTGGAAATAAAGTCTACTTTTAAATGATGTATATAAAATTTGCTTAGGGGGCCATCTACATATTAAAACGAACCATAACTTTGTTTTTTTCAATAGCAGTACCCAATTCTGACAGCATAAATGAACTCTACACCCTTCAATTAGACTAAAAACGAACTTTTATGCGATTCGTACCATAAGTTTCAGAGAAATTAATTATTTTAAAACGAGCTTATTTTAAGGGCTGTATCCAAATTGAAGTTCCGTACTGTATTGTTAACCGAGAGAGCCCCTTCCTTGATCAAGGCACCTTAAGCGCCACTCAAGGAGTCAATGAAGCGTGTTAGATTACAGTACAGCAGAATAAATTTCAAAATGTCTACTCGCTTCCATCATAGACGGCCGGTCCTTTAAACCATCATTTTGCCGTTTTTTAAGCATAATTTGAAAACTACTTGGAATAAAAATGTGAAATTTTTGAATTTCCATAAAGCAGGACTTAATAAATCTAAATCCATCAAAAAAATTGTAGGATGCAATTCATAATTTTTTCGAATATTAATATTCATAATTATCATAATATCATAAAATTATAAAAATTGCAAATTCAGCTTATTTATGTTTGGGTATATTAGTATTATTAGTACAAAAAAAAAATTATCACATTAGGAGCATAATTTCGGGAGATCTATATAAAAATATGAAAATGTAATTTAACTTGTATTTCCGTACTTAAAAAGTAAAAACGGAACCATTATAAGATCACTCCTGTGTCTGTCCGTCTGTCTGTCACAGCCCTTTTACTCGTAAACTATGCGACGTGGAGAGTTAAAATTGGGGGAAGTAATAAAGACTATTGACCCAAAGACTATAGACCTAAAGCTCTAAATTTTGAATGTTTATAATTCAAAAACTTATCATTCAAATGACTTGAAATTTGGTGTCTAGGCATAGTTTGAACCGAAGATTTGAAATATATCGTTAAAATTGGGCATTGCCATTCAAAAAAATGAAGTTTGGATTCGTTTTAATATGTAGATGACCCCCTAAGAAAATTTTATATACATCATTTGAAAGTAGACTTTATTTCCAATCGTTCGGTACTAGTAACTTTCTTCTACGATGATTTGCTGAGGAGTTAGTAGGGGTGTTTACTTTTTTTTTCCACGACTGTACGTATACTTAAATATACATTTAACCGATGTACCCTTATACGTATCTGGATACGTTTAAACATATATTTTAAGGCATTCGTATTTCATATAAACGTATTATACGTATATCATTTAAACGTATATCTGAAATACGTATCCCATCGAGAGAACTAATTTTCAGGTTAAAGGGACTTTTCTTTGCACCGTGTATACTAGAAAAGTATAAATGGATATACCATGAAAGTTCAAAGATATATGGAACCTAAATAGTGGCAAATATAGCTATTCTGTGTATTTGTTATTCCATATAGGTTTTTAGTTAACCTTTAAAGACATAGTAGGTGTATTGAGAGAGCCACTCAATGGAAACTAGTCGCGAATCTCATGGTATTTATGTGATTAATTCTCATTAAATTAGTCTGCTTTTAACAATTTGATATTTATTGCTTTTATTCTGCTACTGGGCATTACATTACATAAATATATACTTAATTTTTTTATCTAGACTTTAAAAAGCGATGGAGCATAGAGTACGCCGGCCCTGTCATTATGTATGACCAAACCGTCCGTGTCTTTAAGGGTTAATATCTCGGCTAATTACCGACGATTTTTTTCCAAAATTCATGATCAACAATGCTTTTATACTTCTGCTACGATAGGTACCTCCAGCTCTGCTCAACACCTTTGCTGACGCCCGTAAATCGAAATTTGAGTGTAACGTAAAAATGCGATTTTTCTCAAAAACTAGGGTAATCGCTATAATTTTCCTGCAAGGTTTAAATTAATTTGATTTTTTTTCCAAAATTCATGATCAACAATACTTTTATACTTCTGCTACGATAGGTACCTCCAGCTCTGCTCAGCACCTTTGCTGACGCCCGTAAATCGAAATTTGAGTGTAACGGAAAAATGCGATTTTTCTCAAAAACTAGGGTAATCGCTATAATTTTCCTGCAAGGTTTAAATTAAAGTCTACTACCTCTAATTTTTTCATAATTTTAATTTCAATAGATTTAGAATAAGATGGGGGGGGGGGAGCATATTTTTGCACTACATTTTCCACCATAACTTTGAAAATATAATACCTAAAATGAAATGAAATATATTTTTGATTTCAGCGTTATGAAAGCTTTCACACGATACCCCACACGATACACAAAGAAAAGATTTACAAAGAAAGTAACTTAATCAGCCCCTCTACATTTTTCCTAAATATATTTATGAATATTTATTAATCTGTAAATATGTGGGTCAATAGTCTTTATTACTTCCCCCAATTTTAACTCTCCACGTCGCATAGTTTACGAGTAAAAGGGCTGTGACAGACAGACAGACGGACAGACACAGGAGTGATCTTATAATGGTTCCGTTTTTACTTTTTAAGTACGGAACCCTAAAAAATATGTATTATAAATCGTTAGCTGCATAAAGTTTAAATTCGGTTTTTTAGATGATGAGACTGATTAAAAATGTAATTCATGGCAGCTTTTAATGGTCGTGTCTTTCTATTCTAAAAAAAAGTAACTACCGCTGTCACCGCCGCCACCGCCGGTTTTGAATTTTTTGTGATCGGAGGTCTTTCTTCGTTAATATTAAGAAAAATAATGCATACAAAAATATTAAAATAGGTGGTTTTATACAGAAATTTTTGATAAACACGCTGATGCAGACAGTTTTCAAATCGAAGAATTGTTTTAAGAGATATTTAATGCTAAAGTTGGACAAAATCGTTCCACTAAAAAAAGTTTTATAGGAGCAAAAACTATTCATGGGAATTTATCATTTTTAGATCATTTTATACGTTTGAATTTCCCGGTGTGCAGACTGTATTTCTTTTTTTAATTTGAATCATTTTTTGAGGTTTTATTTCTATTTTAAATTCAAATTTTCAGCATTTCTAGAGATATGTTTTACATTATTTTAGAAAATGGTATTAATTTATACTGTTGCCAAATGTATAAACAGCGCAAACAATAATGTTTGCTTCAAATTAAAAATTTATTTACACGTGACTATTATAAACAGAAAAAATCATTTGGAATTAGAATTAAATAAATATGTACAAAAAGCAGGAACTTATTAAAAATTACGTCATAAAAAGTATACACGTGAATTTTAAAAGAGAAAGGATATTGTAAAATAATAAATTCATTAACATGCGTTAGAAGTCTTAAATAGGAGAAATTACGTCATAGTTACGTCACATTACAGTTATTACATAAAATGAACACGAAATATTGCAAAACAATTTAAATTTAGAAATTGCGCTAGACATTTATTTGATATTTTGAGAGGATATTTTCAACTATTTTTGTTAGGAAAGCGCAAATAATATTTCATTTCTAACAAAAGTATTTTTACGTGAATATTTAAAAGAGAAAGAATAGCTTGGTCAAAATTACGTCAGATTAAAAACGATTAATTTAAAATGCCTCATTTAAAAGAACTTTCTTTTCGCTTTGTTAAAAAATACCAGGAGACAAAGACTGTTTACTATATTCCTTTTATATTAGCTTATTTTGAAATGTTGTTTAGATTGTATAATTTGGCGTCTAATTCAACAAGGGATGACAAGGGATGACCGCCCCGGGAACTCAGTTTTCGCTTTAGAGTATAAGTGCAATACCGGGTGAAAAAATATCTAATGCAACAATTTGAAAACACAATTTCAGAAATTTCCATCTACAGTCCGAAAGTTATCCGATTTTTTTTGTACAGCCCTGTATAGGATATATAGATTTGTATCTATAAAATACATATATGAAAAAGGATAATTCAGTGGGGAAATACATACCGAAATTGAAAATTTCCCTTCAGCAATTTTCTTTAATAAGCAGCATGCTTCGTGAATGGTTTTGTACAGTCCTGAAAACGATCTATAATATTTATACGCAATGAGAAATATAGAAAAATTTGCTAAATTTTTCCATAAATTTTAGTACGCATACCGAAAGTGAAAATGCGCTACTAGAAATTATTGCTCAAAGACAGTATTGTAAAGGAATTACTTTGTGTGTCCCTGTAAATGGATGATAAATGCTATACTATATTCTATAGTAATCGCCTTGCAGTGAACTTCAGCTATTTATATCAATTTCAATACAGTAGCAGTTTTATGTAGAAGACTAAGATTCAAGATAACAAATCTAATTAAAAATAATTAAACACGTATTTCAGAAAGTTTCGAAATCTCTCCCCCCCCCCCACACACACACACCAAAAGGGACATATAATGGCGTGATCGAAAGGTTTAGGTGGTTTCGTCATATGTCATAGTTTTAGTCTTTTAGGTAGGAACGTGATATTCCGGATTAGAAATCTACTAAACAAAAGTTCAACATGTATTTCAACGATTTTAGAAATTCCATTGTTAACCACTTAACTATTTTGCCCGAACTTTTCTCTATTATTTAAGGCAAATATTTTTGTACTTAAAAAGTGGTGTTGGCTTCTTGTTTTTAGTTTATGGTGTCAAAAAAGTGTGACAGTTAAACGGCTAAAGGGGTTAAAAAGGGGAGTCAAAAGTTTTAGGTCATTTCGCCATATCTCAGCAGCAATTTTAGGTAAGAGTGTGTGTAATGACGACCAAATGGTCGCGTGTGGGCTTATCTCTATAAAGATTGGCCAATTATCGAAACAACACAAATGTTTATTATACACATAGGACGGCACGGTGAACACAGACTGGCAAAAATAAATTAACACATGACATTAAATCATATCGAGCAAATCTTATAGTTGCATCTTGACTCTTTACGGCTGGCAGTAGCCAAAGCCGTTCTCAGCACTTATGGATCACCTTCTTAGGCGAAGCCATTCCAGGTTCTGATCTGTTTCTCCTCTTTCAGCCACAGAGGGCGCTCCTATAGGGTAGAGGGCGTGCGCAAACATCACAATGTGAAATTCAGCATAAAAAATCTACTAAAAAAATAATTAAACACAGATTTAAGCGATTTTAGAAATTTACCACTCCCAATTGGGTTAAATGGCGTTTTGGAAGTTTTAGATCATTTCGCCATACCTCAACAGCAGTTTTAGGTAGGAGCGTGAAATTCCGGATAACAAATGCACTAAAAAAGAATTAAACTCATATTTTAGAGACTTTAGAAATACCTCCCTAAGGGGATTATATTGAGTAGTCGAAAAATTTAGGTCATTTCGCCATATCTGAGCTGCAGATTTAGGCAGAAGCGTGACATTCGAGATAAACTAGTATGTTGGGGGCCATCACAAAACTTTCTTCTATATAAATCATGTCAATTAAATCATTTAAATAGTACAAGAAATTACATAAGTTTAGCACCAATTCATATCAAAGTATATCTGAATTTGAAGTTTGATGAAAATTCGTGCATTATTTATTGAGGTACAGCTATAGCGGAAATTCTGAAAAATGTAGCATAGCAGCACCACTTATTAAGCGATTTACAAGAAAACATGAACAGCACTAATTGATATCAAGGTATACCTGAATATGAAGTTTGATGAAAATTCGCACATTAGTTATTGAAATAGAGCTGTAGTGGAAATTCTGAAAAATGCAGCATAGCAGCGCCACCTGTTGAGTGATTTGCACCAAAACATAAATAGCAGTAACTCGTATCAAGGTATACCTCAATATGAAGTTTGTTGAAAATCCAAGCATTAGTTCTTGAGATAGAACTATTGCGGAAATCACAAAAAAGTGCAGCATAGCAGCGCCATCTGTTGAGCGATTTACACCAAAATGTATAAAATGTCAATTCCTGTCATGGACTAACTGAATCTGAAGTTTGATGAAAATCCGTGCATCAGTTCTGGAGATTGAGCTCTTGTGGAAATCGTGAATAATGCTGCATAGCAGCGCCACTTGTTGAGCGATTTACACAAAAAACTAATCAGCACCCATTTATATCAGGGACTAACTGAATATAAATTTTTATTAAATTCCGTTCATTACTTCATTAGTTCATTAGTTCTTGAGATAGAGCGCCCACAAAATTTGTGTCACACAGAGACTCACAGACAGACATTTTGTAAAAACCTGTTTTTCGGGTTCTCTAACCCCTAAAATGTGTAAATTCGTCGAAAACCGGAATTTAAAAATTTTCATGAATCCAATACTTTTTTCTTGTAAAGATAGAAGAAAGTAAAAAGCTACTAAAAATGATTAAACACATATTTAAGCTATTTTAGAAATCCACCCCTCCCAAGAAGGCTAAATGGGGAGGGGGCGAAAGTTTTACGTCATTTCGTCATATCTATGCAGCAGTTTTAAGTAGGAGCGGCAAATTCAGGACAATAAACCTACTAAAAAAAATAGTTAAACATGTATTATCCCGATTTAAGAAACCCCCACATGTGAGGGTTAAAGGGGGCAGGGTCCAGAGTTTTAGGTCAGTTTTTCACTTATTTGTAACAGTTTTAGGTGAAAGCGTGGCTTTCAACTGGATAATGTAAGATTACACCAAGAAGACAATTATTACTATTATTTGATTAGATATTTTGAAAAAAGATATTAAGAAAAAGTTTATTTTCATCTACTAGGGGGCCCTGCCCCCTACCAGCTACGCTCGCCAACCACCGGTCAGACACCCCAGATTCTAAAAGCGCGCTAATTTCATCGGCTTTAAAAAGATTGAATTATAATGTAAAAAAAAACATTGGCTATCCCCTGTAAACGGACTTTGATTCATTTTCCTTTGATTTGAGATTTCAAGTTCAAATCAGCCGCTCCTAAGAGACAATGACTGTTTTCGTCTCTTATTAAAATAAATTAGTTAAAAATTAGAAAATCTGCTAATGTAAAATGAATTAAGTAAACAGAGTCTTTGTCTCTTGGTATTTTTAAAGAACGCTATAAGAAATTTCTTTTAAATAAGACATTTGAAAGACATTTTAAATCTGGCGTAATTTTCACTAAAGTTTTCTTTCTCTTTTTAATGTTCACATGAAAATTCTTTTGTTGTTAGAAACGGAATATTATTAACGCTGTCTTAGAATTCAGGATAATAGTTGAAAAGATTATCTCAAAATATGAAATAAATTTCTCGCGCAAATATATAATTAAATTTAAACTGTTTTGCCAACTATTAATTATTTGCCCTTAATATGACGTAATTTACACCATTTACAACTTTTAAAGCATAATAATGAATTTATTATTTAAAATTTTCTTTTTCTTTTAAAATTCACGCATAACTATAATTTTTATGACGTAATTTTCAATATTTTCCTGATTTTTAACACGTAATCACTTAATTCTAATTTGAAAGTTTTTTCTGTTTATAACAGCCACGGGTAAATAAATTTAATTTGAAGGAAATACTATTATTCTTTGCGCTGTTTTTACAATTTGAAACAGTTTAAAATATTACACTTTTCTAAAATATGTAAACAATTTCTCTAGAAGTGCTGGAAATTTGAATTTAAAATGGAAATAAATCCTCAAAAATTGAGTCAAATTAAAAAAATAAATGCAGTTTGCATATCGGAAACTTCTAATGTATAAAATGATCTAAAAATGTTTAAATTCCTATGCATAGTTTTTGTTCCTATAAAAGTTTTTTAATAGAGCGATTTTGACCAACTTTAACATTAAATATCTCTTAAAATAATTATTCGATTTAAAAACTGTCTATATCAGCGAGTTTGTCAAACGTTTCTCTATAATATAACCAATTTTCATATTTTTGTATGAAACAGTTTTCTTAATATTAACGAAGAAAGACCCACAAAAAATCTGGATGCTGGTGTAGCGGGAAGATCTACATAGATTTTCATTGGTCCATTTCCAAATTGTTACATTTTTTTTTTTTATATAGAAGGATACTAGATAGATCTTGATATATTTCGTTTGATCCAAGATTCCTTTGTATAACTGACTAGCGCAGAGACGAAGGCTGCTAGTTATAGTATAAAAATTAAAAAAAACAAAAAAAAAAACAGTGGCACTCCGGGAGTGCCAATAGAAGTGAAAACTTCAACAATTACGTGTGTATTTTTTTAATCGTCAGGAAATGTTTTATGCGTTGAATTGTGTAGCAGCACTAATGAAAGCATCTGGGGACACGGCAGTGCCCCTGCCAAGTCTTGAAAGCACAGCCTTAAGCATCTTTTTCTGGAAGCAACTCAGGGTACTTTTGACCCCCCCAATATCTTTGTGTTGGTGATTCCCAGAAATTTGAAACTTCCTAAATCTAAATTAATGTGGAAATGGAACTAAATGCTGAAATTTCACGTTTCTATCTTTTTTATTTCAGAAGATATATGAACTTAAACTTTCGCCTTTTCGACACTGATTCACCGATCATCAAAACTCAGAGGTACGTCCTGTATCCCTAGAATCTTGAAATTTGGTATGAAGGTAGTGTTTGGGATACAATGAAAGGGAAAATTTAAAAAATCCGGAAAATTTGGATAAAAAGTCGAAAAATCAAAAAACCGAGAATTTGGCAGAGATGTGATATACGAAACAGGTTTGGCGCGATTTTTTAACGTCAATTTGGCGAAAGCCCGTTTTCCAATACCAGTTACAATATATATTTTTAAATTATTTTCTATTGTTTTAAAAAGTAAACAACAATAATTAAACGATAATTTCATTAATAACTATAGAACAAAACAATTGTACAATTTAAAAAAATAAAATAAAAGTAAATGAACAATTTATTAATAAATAAGCAACAGTAGCCGGGTTACCTTGTAAAATAAAGTAACGCCATTTTGGTGTCAATTAGGTACCCAAGTGCGTATCTGACATCTGTGCCCCGTATTTTATCTTCCGTAATCGAAATTCCCGCCAATACTGTTGGTCATTGACCAGACCATCAACACGATAAAATACAGCGTTATCGGTTTTTAGTTACACGAAATAGGTAGGTCACGAATACGGTATGATTTATTTTAACTGACGGAAAACAAAATAATAGTTTGTTTTAGCAATACGCCGGGAGAAAAAGTGAGTTTAGCTTCCTTCTTCTTTTGCGGATTGAGCTGAAGAGGGAAAAGTTCCTGTCATTCACCGCTTGGCGCGCTAGTGTGTATGTGCCAAAATGCTAGCATGTCGGTTACGTTACAGTGTCTCCAAATCAGTGGTTTTTCCACATCTCAAAAAAAGCTCAACGCGCCTAAAGAAGTTTTCACTTCAAAAAAAAAAAAAAAGTTGCTCTGAAAAATGCCTTTGTTTTCTACCCTGTGGCTGACGCCATCTCCTTAATACTTAGACTGCGATGGCCTGGCGACTATTTATTTCTGAAATAGTACTAACATCATTTTTTAATTTTACCAATATTCCTTTCGCATTTCCTCGGTAGTTCACATAACTGCATCTCTACTCTCCTTACCATATCATAATTTAACTTTTTTATTAGTGAATTATATGGGCTTTCTGTCAAAATTCTTGCAATATTTTGACTTTCAGGAATAAAAATCTGGTGAAATTAAGCTTGCTAGAATAACATTTTAATCTGATAGACGAATGCCTTAATGATTGAAAATAAAGAAAAAATGGTCAGCAGCGAAAATTGTTTTACTTAACTGAGGTTTCAGTTAAACTTGAGAGTTTAATTTCCCTTATACCACTAAAATATTTTATTTTCTTCTAAATTTTTACTTATAATGAATTTGCATAGTACCCACAGGGCATTCAAATAAGAAATAACAACAATGTAGTAATTTTGGTATAACATTGTCTTAAAGGCGTGTTAAACAAAGAAAGGAAAGGTAAAAAAAGGGTAAGGTATTGGAAAAAAGGGACGAAAAGGGGATAAAAAGGGATGGTAAAGATGGGACGGTAATGAAAATCACTATCTATTTTTAGGCAAATCATGTTAAGACTCAGTGATAGCCACAATGTTCATTGATTTTTAGAAACAGTTATATACATTGGATTACATTAAAAAATATATAATAATTTAGCTCGAAAAGTGCAGGAATAAACCTTAGAGATGTCAAGACTACCAATAAAGCCACGATGCTTGAAACTGATATTTAATTGCAGATTTAAATTCTTCAGTAAATTTCCTGTCAAAGAATTTGCATACTTCTGCTCGAGAAAAAACTTGAAACAAATTCTGTGACTGCAACTGAAGTGATTTTTTGTATAATTTTAGAAGAGGTACGGTAAGGAATCTAAAACTCAGGGACAGAGTTAAAAAAATAATAACAACCGTAAAAATGTGTGCAGGTTAATTTTTTGTTACCTGTTTATGTAAATTAATACTCCCAGTTTCGGAAAAAATGACATCGAATTACTTTTATTGAAACAATTTTATACAGACACACTGTAAAAAAAAATCTGTAATCCTACAAAACTAGTTTTTGTAAAACTACAGAAATCTGTATGTTTACTAGAATTTTATCTGTAACCGGGTAAAATATTTACCACTCGCATAGTACAAATACATGAAATATCTTAGTCGCACCTGTCAGCCAATGAGAAAGGACTTCAATGATGACGTAATGACTGTTCACGCAGCCACAGAGGTGTTCAAGGCATCCATCTTGATTATGATTTCAAATAAGGATGTAAGTAAATATTTCTTCTTTATGAGTTAAATTTTGTTATATTTCCATTTTCCTTGATTCCTAGTAAGTAAAAATGAACTACACAGTAAGACCGTCTGATTTCGAATTATAATGTAACATGATTTTAGCAGGTATTAATGCGTAATCATCCTATTATTTTATTGTTAAATATTTATCATTCAGTCAAATGACTATTCTTTACATCAGTGTTTATTACATGCGTGCAATTTCTAATGTTTTATGTAATAAATAAAATTTTATTGCAATATGGTTAGCAGATTAAATATTTTATTTTTAATTAGTGATACAATGAATAGTACTCCCTCTCTTTGACTGATAATGAAGGCCAAATATTCCACTATTCTTCTGCAGAATACTTAAAATGTATACCAAAATTATCTTTCTTAATATTAGAGTCGTGCTTTGTAATCGGTATTTATTATACTAGATTCCGACATCGGGTCGGGTTTACTTTACTTTTTTGGTTCGGATCGGGACGGTTTGGGTTTTGAATCTTGTATGTCGGGTTCGGGTTGACTGATTTTTCAAAAGAATGCCCAAAATATTTTTTTTCAGGTTAAAAATCTAGGTATAGGGCAGATGTGCCAGTAATGGATCGAATTCAAAGTTTTTTGTTTATAAAAAAAAAAATTAAACAATAAAAATTTTACTTTAAAAATTTTCTTCATAAGCCCCCCCCCCCCTGTCCCATACCTCTTACATATTTTGTAATATGTGTTATTGTTGATACTCTCAATCAAACCAATTAGGAAGCAAAAAGTGATCCTACGAAGTTCCACTGTTTTTAATTTATGTTGGTGAACATGCAAAGAGCTGGTTTAACTTAATAAATTTTATATATTCTTTTACTTTCCTGCAAAATTTCCTGCAAAATTTGTTTTTGTTTTGGTAGTAATAAAATTTTTTAAATATGATCATTCTAGACATTTCATCAATCGCACACTATATGAAGCAATGGTAGCCCAATATCCAGTTAAAAAATGTTGCATAAGATTTCAATTGTATAAAGTAAAAGATTATTTCAAGAATCAGAAGTAATTTTGCTTCATATACTTTTTATGCTTTCTGAATATTAATGACTTGTTTATGCATAGATGTAATAGTTTCCCTATTTATGGAACATTATACAGTATATTATCCATAATATAAACTAAGCCTTCAAGCATGGGTCTAAGCATGGATTAAACTAAGCATGGGACAAATTTTGAAACTTGCAATTTCTTTAATTATAAAATTGTTTCTGAAATTATGTTTCTATATTGTTAAAGGACATTAGAAAGTGTTTCATTTTGTATTCTATAAACTGAAATATTGTTTTTGTGTCAAACAAAGTTCATTTTCTTATTTTTGTAAAAGGTGTCCCATTCCTCCATACTCTCTCCTATGCTTCTAACTCTGAATATTGGGCACTTCTCTATCTATACACACGTATCATGGGTATGTGTTTTAAAACTATCAGAAATATTATACATGTGTTTGCGTGTATATGAAAAATGAAATGTTGGTAATATTTTTCCAATTCCTAGAGAAGAATAAATGGTTAACTGTGCCTTAAATAAAAAGAATTTATCACATTTCTTATATACTTTTTATTTCTTAACCTTTAACTGATGTTACCGGTCTCTTAGACCGCAGCTTTTTTAATTTTTATAGTTTTGCCATTTTTTTATATACTTGCAATTTTCAGTTTAACTACAAACACTACCGAAATTTTGTTTCGTTGTGAACTTCAGTATTATCACCAGACACTTTTGAATAGGTGAATTTTAATTATAACAATCCTGTACAAAAAGTTTAGTACAAAAACACCATCCTATGAGTTAATCGTGCCTTTTATTCATCTTTCGATAAAGCGGTCTCACAGACAACTTCACATAAGTTGACTTCACACTAGTTGTGACAATTTCTGTGACATCAGTTAAAGGTTAAGGAGTAAATTTAATAATAACTCATTCATATTGAAATATGTATTTATTTTATCTGAAAAATTGTTCTGCTCAAACTTTTTGTGAAAATCTTAGACTTTGAAAAAAACTAAATATAAACATTTGCATTTTAATTTTACGTGAGTTTCTGAGCGATAAAATGCCGAGTTTTTACTTTCTCATGCAAAGAGAGATATATGGGGTAGGTAGGGGTAAAGATACGAGCGGGGAAAAAATATGCACCGGCTGATTTCATATGAAGCAACATTTCGGCTCTCATGACCAATAGGTGGCAGTTTTGTTTCAAGTGTACTAGTTATTTGTTTAAACCTTTGATAAAAGTAGCAATTTGTGGTAAGAAAATGAGGTAAGTTTAAATTTTCGAATTTTGATCTAATATTTTTAAAATTTCACTTTATTCTTTAGCTGACAGTACCTGGAATTTTTACAAATCTAAAATTTTAGTGGAGATCGAAAGATTTTTAGCTTCTAAATGCGGTAGTTTGCCTCGATCACATTTGTTTATACTTATGGGTAGCCGGTTAAGCAAAATACTGCAGAATAGGGCAAAAGTATGCATCCTTCTTGGGACAAAGATACGCACATGTTTAAGATACGGGACATTGCCCTATCGTTTTAGCTAGATGCAAAGCTTTCCACAATTTCTAAATTTGTATTATATGAAATATAATAGGTACTTAACTAATATAAGTTAGTAAACTACATTTTCCTTTTTCTAGTTAAGTTTTTTTTTAATATATAACGTAGGTATCTACCTACCTACTTTTAAAAATCAATATTGTTTCATGAATCGCTTTTGTTTTAGACCATAATCCTTAACTCCTGTTAACGGTCTCACCGACCGCTGCAATATTCAGTTTTCACAGTTTAACTTGTAATTTTCAATTTAAGTAGTTATGTTAGTTTAATTTTGATTCGTTTGGTAAATTAGAAGTATAGCTAAAGACTTCTGAATGCGGGAAATTTTACTATAATAGTCATTTGCATAAAGTTTAGCGTAGAAACCGCCTCTTATGAGTCAGTCAACCATTTTATTCAATCAACGATTAAGCGGTCTCGGAGACCGCTTACAGTATTTATGAAACAATTTTTGTCACAACAGTTAGAGGTTAACTGCTATTTGCGATCTCGCAGACCGCTGTTTTTTTCATGGTCTAGTTTAGAATTTTCAGTTTAAATACTATCGAAATTTACTAATTCTTTTACATTACTCATTCATTTTAGTGAAAATGGGGCAAAATCCTGCCGTAATGGGGCAAAAATGCGCACTGCTTATCTTTACCTCATCACTGCGTAATTTTAGCCCAACCAATGGGGCAAAGATACGCAGAGCAATGTTTTTTAAAAATTACAATTTCTCACAAAATTATAATTTGACAGAATGTCGTTTGATAGTGGAACGTGCCTAAGGTTTTAATACAACATTTTAATCAGTCGTCACATAAGTTTAGATCAATGTGTTCGTTAAAAATCAAAATTAATGATAAGTGCGTAACTTTAGCCCCCACCTATCCTACATCACTTAGGTGTGTCATGTGATTGTGAGCCATGTTGAGGACAACTTGTCACCAAGCGCCCTTAAGATCAACCATGATGGTGAATATCGATGGCGCTTTTTAACAAGCTGTGCTCACTTCAAATACTTGTGGACATGATACCCACATATGTTTGAATATTAAAGTATATACATTTGTCCATTTTCCTACATAAAACATAAATTTTATTAGAGATGTAATTGTAGATTACATTTCATAATATCAATAAAACACGATTTCCTTTCCTTTTATTTCGGGTTCCGGTTGAAATAAGTCTGGGTAGAGTTGCAGGTTGCCGAAAATTATTTTGGCTGATTCTGGCCAGGTTGCGGATCGAGGAAATATTTTTGGAGGGTTCGGGTCGAGTTGTGGGTTGACTTAAGTATAATATTCGGTTTTGTGTCTGGTGCAACTTGACCCGTGCAGGACTACTCTGTAGTCGGGAAATTTTCAATATATCAGGATTCGTACGGCTCTTAAAAGTACTTGCATTTTTCAAAAGAATTTTTTTTGTGCTTGAAAGTGCTTATTTTCATACAAATTTTTTTAAAAGTCCTTAAAAGTGCTTTACTGTCATATTATTTCTTAATCGGGGGTGGAACTCTTCTGCATTTCTTTTCATTTCTGATTTAAAAAATAAAGATAAAACCGCCATTGTGCTAACCTTTCTTCTGAAATTTCACCTCCCCTTTTTACTCCCTTCTCCACAATACCAAAGTTTAAACTGTTTAAAACTTTTTTTTATCCTTTAACTGATGTTACCGGTGTCACAGACCAGTGCTTTTTTCAATTTTCATAGTTTAACTTGCAAATTTCAGTTTATCTACAAACACTACTGAAATTTTGTTTCGTTTGAAACTTTAGTACTAATACCAGAGATTTTTGAATAGATGAATTTTAATTATAACACACCTGTGCAAAAAGTTTAGTACAAAAACAACATCCTATAAGTTTATCGCGGCTTTTATTCATCTTTCGTTGGAGCGGTCTCACAGACCGCTTCACACTAGATATGTGACAATTTCTTTGACATCAGTTAAGGTTAAAAAAAATTACTCTACTGTATTTGTTACTTTAAGTGAATAAATAATCAGTCCTAAATTTCATTAACTATTCATTCCATCATATCCGTTTGATTAAAATTTTATCTGAATTTCACCTTCAAAATTTCGTTTCCCCGTTCTCTTCACCTCTCACAGTAGTAATACTTAGTTTCAAAACTCTTTAAAACTGCTTAAAAAATAATTTAAAAAAAATCTGTTTTGTGTCATTTTTTTGTCACAATAAATAATCAAGATTTTTCTTCCTACTCAAAATTGGCATTCCCCCCCCCCCCCCAAAAAAAATAGAGCACATAGAATTTTAAAGTCTTTAAAACTCTTCATAGACCAGTGGTAGGGGAGGGGAAAAGGGCCGCATTTGTAATTAATTAGGGGAAAGCTGGAAATTGTTTTAATCCCTTTATTTTAAGTCTAGAATGAATGTACTAAGTTTTCTCTCTCTTACTAGATGAGTGGTTGAAGATATGTACAGATTTATAGTCAAAAAACACATTTTTATAAATTACCATAGCAATATCTAAAAAAACTAACTCTATCAAAAACATTGTCAATACACATGTTGTAGAGGTTAAAATTCTGATTGAAATGTGTACTTAATATTTTTGTTGAATTTTTACAATTATAATGCAAAGTTTTGCCTAATTCGTAAATCAAGTGATTGAAGCCAGAACAGACGAGGTTCAGTTCACCCTGTTTCTAATTTATATATATTTTTTAATTTATTGAGGTATTATTTGAGGCTTTTGTAATTATTTTAGGCTTTATTTTGGATATTTTCAGAGTTATGGCTTAAACTCTTGATTACGGATTATAGCCCAGTGGTAGGAAATGAAAAAAAAAGGCCGAATTCGGAATTAAATACGGAAAAGCTGGAAATTGTTTTAATCCCTTCGACGTAGGTCAGAAATAAACGTACTAAGTTTTCCCGCCCTACTAGGTGCGGCTTTGCCGCTACGAACAAATAGATAATTTTAAAAGTGCATTATTTCATGATTTTTAGCATATTTCAAAAAGGATTTGTAAATGATGGGAAATATTGTTTATGATCTCTGATATTGTATTTGAATTAAGCGTCGCATTTAATTTGACATATATAGAGAATAACAGTGCGTATGTATCACATTTAAGGAGGTCGAAAATAGTAGTGAGGAGCGAGGGAACAAATGAGTGTGCAGGATTCTTGTCGCTAGAGGAATTATAGGTCAACCAATAGCACGATTTTAAACTTCGATATTTTACGAAAAGGACTAAGATGGTTTTAATAAAAATTATTTTCGACTAGTATACGAGCATCTTAAGTTCATAAAATTTAAAACCTTCGTAATATTGAAAAAAAGTATTATAAGCTTTACTTTTTTTTTAAAACTAAGGTTTAAGGTTGACGATATCAGTTGAGAAATGGCATGTAAAACGGCTGTCAATTATGTACCTCTTTCTCGATAACTACTAAATTATAATCCTCAAAATATACAAAATAAAGCATTAACATAATTGCAGAAACATCGCGAGGGCCTCAACAACTTAAAGAAAATACATGTATGTAATAAACGGAGGCAGGGCGGATTGATAACTCTGTCTCTCTCTTGATTAGCGGTTAAGGCAAAATTTAGAAATAGAATTGCGACCTTAATGTTCAGCAAAAATATTAATATAGGTATTCATTTTATTCAGAATTTCAAATTCTACGACATTTGTATTGACAATGTTTTTGAAAGAATTAATTGTTCTGAGATATTGTTAAGATAATTTAAAAAAAGTGTTTTTCGACTATAAATATGTACATATTTTCTAATGTTCACCTAGTACGTGGGATAAAAATTAGTACTTTCAATTTAGACCTAAACGGAAGGGATTAAAACAATTTCCAGTTTCCCACTCACATAATTGTGAGTTACATCCCCCCCGATCACGGGTCTTTGAAATAGAATTGTGACAATGTTACACAAAAATATTAAATGTAGTTCTCATTTTACTCGGAATTTTAAGATGACGACGAGCTGAACACGGAAATTGCAAAACCTAAATTTCATTCCAGATTTCAAAGTGCTGCCATTTGCAGAATGACGTCAGCGTTACGCACATATATATATTTGTTTTTTATAATATAGATAGATATAGATTTTATTTTCATATCAAAATCTTGGTGGGGTTTTTTTTCTTTTCAAACTAATTTTTTTCACCCTTAAATCCATTTATATCTTAACCAAATCAATACTCGATCATTTCAAAGCTACTGTATAGCATTAAGTGTGTATTTTTCAATAATATATACGTAATGCGAGTCGTACAGTAAAATGCGAAGAAAAACAGAAAAGTGACTTCGGACAGTGAATTTTTTTAAAAGATTAATTTTGTATTTTTAAAAATGTATTGCAGTATTTCAAAGAGAATTGAAAGTATATGCTTTTTGGTATTGTTATTATTATTTGGTATTAATATTCTGCATAATTTGATTTTCGGAGTCTTAAGTGTAATTTTGAAATATGCCTGGAAAGGGAGGTGGGGGAGGGACAAAGTTATTCCAGTATTTTAAATTATTAAAGTTTGTCGTTATCATCCAGACTCTTTGAAATTTTTAGATGTTAAAAACATAATGTTTTCGTAGCCCGAGTGAACAAATATTAATATTTAGTGGGAAAAGGCTGGTAAGATTTTTACCACGATGTAACTCTGGTTTTTGCTAATTTTGTCGAAGTTTTTGCACATTTTATTTAGTAAAAAATATTTATATTTGTCCGAATGTTTCGAAATTTTCGTAGGTAAATGTAAATCTGGCCTGTTGAGTTGCTCTAAAAGATTGTGTTAAAATACGGACGTTTAGTTAGTTTTATGGTAGAAAAAATATAGTCTTTGTGAGGCGCGAAGTGACCTACGTTCACCAATGTATTTGAAAGAATTAAAACTCATGTTTTTAAAAATCAATTGCATCATCAGTTAGAAGATTTTAACTTTTAGAGCATATATATATATATATATATATATATATATATTTGCCGATACTTCTAAAATATCATCCTGGAATAAATTGCTACAAGTTTTCGGAAAAACTTTTTTTGGTCTTTTTTTTCAAAAGTTTAACTGCTAGGTGGGGAGAATATCGTAAATTTAATATCGGAATATATCAACGTGTTAATATTGGTGATATATCGTGATAATTATCGTAAAGTGTATGCGAATAGAAAAATTGCTTATTTTAAAAGATAAATGGCATGTTACCAAAAAATTTAGTAGAAACAGATGTAGAAAGGAGCTAATAAATGTTTCATGCTATTTTCTTCTACAGCATCCTTTAAATATATATATATATATATATATATATATATATAGGGAAGGTGGGGCAAAATCGGGTACCTTAAAAGTTTGTTAGTCTCAAATGCTGTGAAATGGGAAAAAAAACTTTGAACACTTTTATTATAGCCAAGGATTCGTTTTACATTAAACACATTTTTTTTCAAACAATATATATATATATAATTGTTTATATAAAAAAATAGCTTTTTTCAAACGTATGCAAAAATCTGGTTTTACCTCGCTGGTTGGGTAAAACTGGGTATCCATTTAAAACTACTGGAAAACTCATTTTGGTCAAAAAGGTCTTGCTTAATATAGTAAAAAATACATTTTTATTATTTTTAACAAAACGGAATTGCACATGTGTTCTTCCATGTGTAAAAAAAAAAAAAAAAAATAATTCGTTAGCAAATTTTCTACGTTGTATAGGCCTACTTACTTTACACTGTACGTTTTAGAGTTCTTTTAGCTTCAAAAATCACAGATGAATTTGTCATCATATTCTTCTGCATTACTACATGCTTCGTGTGCCTATCCGTGGCATTTCAAACATTGTATTTGGATTTAGAATTTGAGTAATGTTGATAGCAAAACATACAGGTTTCATTATCCTCTTCTTCTGAAGACGTGTCCGCAATCTTTTTTGGTTTTTTTTTTTTTTTTTTTTTTTTAAGAATCTTCTTTTTTCGTCTTGCAGTTTGTTTGGCCTATTTCTCCTTAATATCTGTTTCGATCTGTAATTTATAGGGTGAAGAAATCAAAATAAGTTTTTCCCTTTCTTTTCTCAATTCTAAAGCCTTCCTTAGAAGGGGATAATAACATTTTAGGCGAAATTGGAAATACAGATTGCTGGGCTACATAGTCTGAAGATGTCGTTTGGATAATTTTAATAATGTATTCTGTAGATGTAACATTTTGAATGAGTGATGACGTCTGTGATTGTGATGTTAACTGCTGCATCTGGAAGCAGCTCGACGTGAAAGACGCTGGATGTTGTCAACTCGTTTTCGTTCGGAAGGTTGAGCTCCATTATCCTGTAATGTTTCAGAAATATTTATTTCTGCAGCTATGCAAACCTGTGGCTGCATAGACCTAGGTGTGTTATCATGACTTTCATGGGGTTTCTCTGTCACTTCCGAAAGGAGCAAAAAGATGGTCTGGAAAAACATTGTTGTAGGGGAAAATCCCTGTTTATTCGAACCTTCTGATTGCAGTATTTACAATTGCTGCTCTCGAAAATACAGTTTTAAATAATTTTCCAATTTGGTAAATTGTTACAGATCGCGCAGAGGGGGAAAATAACAACTTCTTCACCTCTTGTTCTTAGTATGAGCTTAGAGATGCATGAATGACACATCAAGGGGTTGAAATCGATGCGTTGCGTAAGGAAAGAAGCATATATAAATACATTGCCTTCTCTTACTAGATTAACTGGATTCATTTATATGAATTGAACACCTATTACGGATTTAAAGAACGGGCTTTTCAGGGCAAGGATTGGAAAAATCTATGCATTTTTTAACCAAATAAAATACAGACCTCTTTCGTAATCCATCCACTCCTATTATATACAGCAAATGAGTCTGGGAAAGTTTCATTCATCAAGAGGTTTTTTTCTTGCCTGTTTTAATATTTGATAAAAAAAAATCCTGTTACAGATTATATAGCCTAGTTATATAGGATTGAGATTTTATGGATTATTTGTCATTTTGGGCAGATTATTTTATTTAGAGAAACAAGTCACGAAATATATTTGCATTTTATGTGGACACATAACGCAAGTTATTACACCTCAGATTAGAAAGTTATTTATTGAAATGTAATAAGCATAATATAAAATTATGCCTTAACTAGTACCATTATTAATTTCATTAATAATTGCAAATTATTTAATTTCATAAATGTAAGTTAAAAATTAGACCCACTTTTTAATATAAAACAAAATCAAAATTAATGTTTTTTCATTATAACTAGATAGATTTAGAATTATATTATAACTTAACAGCATTAAGAATGCAATTTAAAATTCCATGCTAATTTATTAACTATACTAAAAAAACATTCTATGTGTGTGGGACAAAATCGGGTATACCCAGTTTTGACCCACTCTTAAGTACCCGGTTTTACCCCAACATGACAGAGTTTAAAACCTGGCGTCACTACTCTTAATCCTATAAGCAAAAGATCAGTAAAAATTTTAAAATATTATCAGGAAAGGAAAGAATTAAATATAGTACTCAGGAATATTTAATGTGCTGAAAAAAGTGGTTATACGCGTGAAATCTAGAATCAAATGAAACAATTTTTTAAGAGTAATTGAAACTAATTCCTTCACACTAAATAAATAAAAAAAAACCCGCACACAGTAACGTTTAAATCAGCTATAAATGCCATAATGTTTACCGACAAGTAATTTCTCGTGTAGGCTGATAGACAGAAGTACAACTGAAGGAGGGATTTGCGCTAACCGGTTCAACCTACGTACCCTATTTTTTACAACTCGTCCATATATATATATATATACACACACATACAAATAAAAATATTTTTTAAACAATAACGTAAAATAATCAACCTTCAACGACAGATTATAATTTTCCAACACATTCAGAATTATGTAAAAAAAAAAAAAAAAAAAAATCAACTTTTAAATAAAGTTAAATATGATGGCTAAGTAAGCAAATTACAAAACACGTAACACATTTGAAAATTAAAGTTCAGCAATTATCAGTCATCGGAAAAATATCCGAATTCCTTTGTGCGACGCTATATATGATCTATAGATTTGAATATATACCAAATAGTATGCTAAACATTAGTTCATTTAAGAAACGCATTTTCACAGTTGAAAATTCAACTTCAACATATTCGTCAATAAACAGAAATGTATACATCTTTTTTGCAGTCCTGTATATGATTTACAGATTTTATACATACAAAGTAACTAAATTAGTTAATTTAAAAAAAAAAAAAAAAAAAAAAAAAAAAAAAAAAAAACCTCGTACCACAACAGATAACGAACTTCCAGCAATTATTGTTTATTTATACAGTACTATAAGCGAATCCTTTTGTTTCCCCCCATAAATAAACGATTAATGCTATGCTCATCATGTTCTATAGTAAGCATCTTTTTGTACATTTCAGTGATGTGTATCGATTTCTATATGTTTGAAATAGTGTAATATCATTCCAATATACTACAAATGATTTTTCCCTACAGACCATTGAAATAGACCATAAAAAATCATTGATTAAAATCGCAAAATTTCTAAAAAAAAAAAAAAAATCAGTTGATTAAAATCATGATTTAATCGTTGATTAAAATCGTTAACACCCTATTTCAGCTAAATGGCAAGCATTAGTTTTTGTTAATCACGATTGATTGACGAATTTTTTCCTTCAACCAACTGACGATTTTTGCAATATTTTTCCACATTTGATTTAAGAATTTCACAATATTTTCCTTCTACCTAATAAATGGAGAATTTTGCAGCTTTTTCTTACAAACTTTCTTTGCATTTATCCAAAATTTTCAGCCTAATAAAATATAAAATTATAACTAAAAATTAAATAAACAGCACATAAAGAAACTATAAAATTATTAATTTAGATATTTTAATTCCAATATTCCAATTGACTAAGGTTTAATGCAGTTTTATTTATTTTTTAAAATAAATAAAATTGTGCGATTTGTGTTTGGTTGCCGTTTTCTCTGAGACTGGAAAATTCAAGTTTACCTGTGACCCTGTGTGAGAGAGAGAGGGGGGGGGGAGTTAATTTTCCGGCTGACCACTAAAATTTTCAAATTAGTGGTCCAAATGAATTTTTGGTGTTCTCGGACCAGCGGACCACCAATTATTTCAAACACTGATTGATTTTTTAAATGCTGAAGATTTCCTTGTAAAAGAGATTTGAATTGATATACTGTTTAATTTTTTGATTAATTCCCCTGTGTGAAATTTGATTATTGTTATGTCTGCACAAGATATTTTATGTCTTAAAATATTTACTCTTTCCTTTAAAACAGGTGGAGAAATTAACCTGATGCTTGAATCTATTCCATTTTACCTGACTTCAAATCCTGATTCAGAACATACTAAGCTTCAAGAATTCTTTATATTTGATCACCTGAATGGTCAGAGAGGGTGTAGCACCCTACTAAAACTGTCTGAGAGAAACTCTATGTAAAATTATATTATATTACAGTAAATATTAGTCTGACATATTATATATATAATTTAATGGTTATGTAATCTGTATTTTCAATAAATGGAGCGGCATACCGCAAATGAACTTAAATGTGTTGCTATTTAATAGTGTCTGTAACCATTTCTTTTTCAGCTATTGCAAGGCTGCTGGTGGTGAATAATTTTCTTTTTTACGAGTATTGTTAAAAAATAAATAAATCGTCGTCATAGATTATCATTTAGGAATACTGAAAAAATACTTATATATGTAAGAATAATTAGTCGCTTGGTGGCGACACTGCTGTTATTAAATTAACACTTCAAAGTAAGTATATAATATACTATAGAAATACATTGTGTATTTAAAAAAAGCTTTAAATTTTAAAGTAATACTTTTGTATTAGCTGATATTGGAGGTTAAATAGATTCTGCTACTTATAGCTGCCTTTTTAATGCTGATTATTTCAGTGTTTACGCATATACTTTGATTATGTATTCATTATGTTTGTGCTTTATTTATTCAAAAGTGTTATATTCATTATTGAATGTTAAACAGAAAAAAATACTAAACTTTTGTTGTTGTTTTATATTCAAATCAATTAATTTTGCATAATTGAGCTGCGTTGCAATATAAAATTTAAAAATATTTCTATTTTATTTTTTATTTTGTGAAAAGAAGGTAAAAATTTTAAAACTGTATAATATGAAAATTTCAGCATCTATAGATTCAAAAAAATTAAAGAAAAAAAAAACATCATGAAAGTAGCAGCTAAGTGCATTATGCAAAAAACCTTTTCAAACTCGTGCAAAAAATAATATTGGTTGAAGAAATTTATTCAGACATTGTTTAAATTAAAACAATAATAAAAGCAGGGTATGTATTTAAATCTAAAGAAAATTATTATTTTTTTTATATTGTCTTTGTGAATAAGCAAACACTAAATGGACTATAAGTGTAACTGAGTGCGAAGAAATATTCCAAAATGTAAAAGGACAGAATGGTAATATTTGTGGGGAAAAAAATGCAATTACTTTGTGAAATTAGATCAAATTGGTTTACATTTGTTTTTTAAATATATTTCAAAGACAATAGAATCAACAATTAAAACTTAAATAATTTTCGGTGTAATAAAAAAAAATAAAATAAGCTTTCCTACTGCAAGATAATCTCCATAATCTGAAATTTTATTTATTATTACACCATAAAATGATAAATTGAAAACCAAAGTGAGGGGGAAAAAAGAAAGCTACAATCCGATGTAACCATTCCCCATAAAGATGAGAGAAAATCCTGAATTGTGATTCAAACTTTTAGCAAAAAATTAGAATAGAGAAAACCTTGAATTATGATTTAACCTTTTACCAAAAAATTGGATTTAAAAACAATCCTGATTCGTGGTCCAACCTTTTTACCTGAAAATTTGATTAAAAAAACTAAATTATGGTTCAAACAGTTACCAGAAAATTGGATTAAAAAAAAAAAACCCCTGATTTATAGTTAAACCTTTTATCAGAAAATTGGATTTAAAAAAATCCTGATTTATGGTTCAACCTTTCACCAGAAAATTGGATTTATAAAAAACCTGAATCATTGTTTAACATTTCCCTGATATAATGGTATCTGAGAAAGCACCAATAAACTGGTAAAACTTATCGCCAATATCTTGGTTTCAGCTAAATTTCAGCGCCTTTTCACCATTTTCTTGGTGAAACATCACACTTTATTTTTAACAGTGTATCGATAACATTTTTTTTTTTAAATTTAGACGTACTTTATAAACTCGGTAATGATACTTTACTTTCATTATTGTTTCTATTCGCTTTTTTAATTTAACTAAAAACCGTAAGATCTGCTTCTGCTTATCTGCTTATTTATAGCTGTTATTATAATGCTCATTTAATATGCAAATGATTTTGTACCTATTTGAATATCTACAGTGAAGCTTCAGTCAGTTTTTTAAAGCATAACATACAAATATTTCAATTGCTCGCAATTGCTGTGGTATTACTGAAAAAGTCCTTCCGGCCAGTGCCGGGAGGAAGAGGTAGCTTTCATATTCCTTATTTTTAAAAAGCAAGCTTATCTTATTCAAACACACGAAGCTCAATTTAGTGGAAACCGATTATAGGAGATTCAATCCTAATCTTTATCAATATTAAATCATTATGAATGAGAATTTCGCGAAATTAGTCAGCTTTTATTTAAAGTAACTTATATTTGGTTGCCAAATTCGGCGATATCTTGAAGTGCCTGCCATTTTAAGACAACATGGTGGATGAGGTGAACGAGTGAACTTGGTCGAGACCTTAGTAATTCCTGTGCACATGCTTACTCACGTCGGAATCGGTTGATATATACAAGTTCTGTCGCAGGCAAAAAATCAGATTTTTCAAAATGTCACCCACATTAGAAATTCAAACTGCTATATCTGAGCCATTTTCTAAGATAAAGACAAAACAAAAAATGCTCCGGAATCCTTATATCATGGTCAAATACTTAAGAAAGAAACCTTTTCCAATTTCTAATTCTTTTGCACCTCACTTTAAATATAACTTTTTATTTAATTTAATGGCCTCCATTTTGGAACAAGATATCTGATGAAGCTGGCCAGCGAACTTGGTTGAGACATTACGATATACTATCCACATGCCTTCTTACATCGAAATAGGTTAATAAATACGCGTGTTATCACATTACAAATATCAGATCGTTTCAAAATGTCAGCCATGCTAGAAATTCAAAGTGCTATAATTCAACCATTTTTTAAGATATATACGAAACAAAAACTGCTCCGGAATCTTTGTATCAAAGTCAAACATATAAAATCTTTTTCATTTTTCAATTTTTTGATAACTCGTTTTAAATTTAAAATTTAAATTTTTTTAAAAATGGCAGCCCTTTTGAAACAAGATGGCGAATGAAGCTGACCAATGAACTCGGTCGAGACATTGGTATGTACTATGTACACACCAAGTTACATCCAAATCGGTTCATAAATACGCCTGTTATCGCGTGACAAAAATCAGGTTGTTTCAAAATGTCAGCCACAATAGAAATTCAAAATGCTATAACTCAGTCATTTTTTTAGATATAGAAGAAACAAAAACTGTTCCGGAATCTTTGTATCAATGTCAAACACATAAGAAAAAAATATTTTTCAATTTTCAATTTTTTAGTACCACATTTCAAATTAAAAAAATTTTTAAAAAATTTAAATGGCCGCCATTTTGAAACAAAATGGCGGATGAAGCTGGACAACGAACTCGGTCGAGACATTGGTACGTATTATGTATACACCAAGGTACATCCAAATCGATTCATAAACACGCCTGTTATCGTGTGACAAAAATCAGGTCGTTTCAAAATGTCAGCCAAGCTAGAAATTCAAAGTGCTATAACTCAGCCATTTTTTAAGATATAGACGAAACAAAAAATGCCCCGGAATCTTTGTATCGAGGTCAAACACGTAAGAAAAAAATATTTTTCAATTTTAAATTTTTTGGTACCACATTTCAAATTTTAATTTTTTTTTAAATTTTAAATGGCCGCCATTTTGAAACAAGATGGCGGATGAAGCTGGCCAACGAACTCGGTCGAGACATTTGTACGTACTATGTACACACCGAGTTTCATCCAAATCGGTTCATAAATACGAGAGTTACAGTGTGACAAATATCAGATATATATATATATATATATATATATATATATCAACTTTTGAACGGAGGGTGGTTTCGGGGTCTGGGGGTCATGATCGATGAAAATATACCAAAATTTTTTGAAATCGCTTTCCTCCGAACGGCTGCAATAGGTAGCTTTTTGTAATGAAAGCTACCTAAAACACGTCAAGCCATATTACTTATTTTGATCGAAGGATTTTGACTTTACTGCAATATCTCTTGCACGGTTACAAAAAACTTTCTGGCGAGAATACTAAAACTATTTTAGATACAATACTAAAAAATCATTGGTAATTTTTCTGACGGTACTTTAATAAAGTTGCCAAAACTTTTTTGCTAAAGTATATGTAAAGTTTTGGGTGCAATACTAAAAAAATTCATAGTAAATGTACTATGAAATCCTCCGCAAATTTACGAAAAAAATTCTTAGTCAATGTACTAAAAATTCCTTTGTAAGTGTACTAAAAAATCATTAGAAAATTCACAAAGTATTCTTTAAGAAACTACCTAAAAAAATCGTTAGTACCTTGACTAAATACTCCTAAGTAAATTTACGAAAAATTCTTTAGTAAACTCCCTAAAAAATCGTTAGTAAGTTTACTGAACAATATTTAGTAAACTTACAAGGAATTATTTGGGAAACTTTCTAAAAAATCCTTAGTACGTTTACTAAACTATCTTTGGAAAAATTACCACAAACTCTTTAGTAAACTCCCTAAAAAATTGCTAGTAAGTTTATTAAGAAATATTTAGTAAATTTACAAAAACTAATTAGAGAAACTCCCTTGTAAAACCGTTAGTAAATTTACAGAACAATATTTAGTAAATTTACGAAAAAAATTTTAGAAAACACCCTAAAAATGGATAGTACGTTTACAACATATTCACTGATAAATTTACTAAAACTTATATAGTAAACTCCCTAAACAAGCATTAGTAACTTCACTAAACAATATTTAGTAAATTTACAAGAGTTTTTTTGGGGGAAACGCCCTAAAAAATCACTAGTACGTTTACTAAGCAATATTTAGTAACAGTTACTGAAGAAACTTTTGTAATTTTACATGATTATCTTTCGTTGTGGTTACATAAAAAGTTCTAGGCATCCCAGTTTCCGACAAAATTCTTAGTAACCTTACAATTTTTTTTTTTACAGTGCAGCTCCAAACTTACAAATCAGCATCAGGGACACGGGACGGTATAGGAATTTCGTGGTATATTTGAACCCCCAACATCGTCCAAAACTTATTTATCTCGTTAATATTGTTATGCAGTAATGTAATGGGATGTTCACCAGTAAATGAAATTATAAAAAAAACACAAGAATATGTACGAAAATAAAATTTATTATTCAGGGACTTAAAAGCCAAAGGATTGTGATAATGCCCCATGAATTTTATATATAGCATCACATTTCTACTTAAATTTAATTTTATATAATTTTTTAGATTACCCACTTTTTCAACTTCTTTCTACTTTAAACTTCTTTAATGTGAATTTTAATCGTATACCTAGTTTTAAATCTACTTTTATATTTTTTCCCAATGGTTCACATAACAGAGAAACACTTCAATTCATCCATAGATTGGACGATAAACAAAGTTGACAACAAAACCTACCAACAAACAAACAAACAAACCAACAAACAAAACAACAACCTGACAACGAACAAACTTTCCAACAAAGTTGAAAGGTGTTTATGGCTTCGGTTTGTCTGTCCGTCTGTCCAAGCTCTAACTCTCGTAAATATGCTTGGACCGTTCAGAAATTTTTTGGATGTTAGTGACCTCTACCATAGCACGTTTCCAATTTCAAATGAAGTTTATAGCATGTTTAGTTCATTTACAGCTACAGTCAAAAGTTTTCCCTTACATTACGGCCAACGGGAAAAAATCGTTCCAAATGATTTTTAATGGTGTTGCACTCTATCAAACAAAGTAAAATTGATATTCATTTATGAACTCCACTAAAATATGCATTCTGTTGAATATTCGGTGCAAAGAATAGTTATTGTTCATTTACAGGGCCACACCAATTCCGTTCATAGTGGTATAGGGGGAATTGTTTGCGGTGTATTTGAAAAGATTTCAGACACTATATTGTATCCGAATTACTGTATATTAGAAATGACTGCTCGAAATGCATTTTTAATTATAATATGCGCTTTTTTCACTATATTTATGCGTACTATAAAGTGCGTATAAATACTGTAGTTCATATACAGGGCTACAGAAATGAATTCGTAAAGATTATTGGATATGAGCGCAAATTGCTTAAAGGTGGTTTTTAAATGAGTTATGCATTTTTACGCTGAACAGCATTTAGTTTATAAAAAAATATTTGTAGAATATAGATAAAATGATATACAGGGTCACGCAAAGAATTGGATGCATGCTGTCTATGGATGATAATTTCTGGAGATATGATTTCAGTAGTTTTAAGAGTGTTTTAGTTTGAATTAAATTTTTGCTAAATAGTGGCGTGTAATAAAGGTACTAGGTAAACTACAGGGCTCTACAAAAGTATTCAAGTATGTTTTCATCTATTAGTATAAATTGCTGAAAGATGAATTTCAACCTGTTATGCATTTTCTTGCTAAACTAAATTTTCCCATTATATATATATCAATATATATATATCAATATATATATATATATATATATTATATATCAATATATATATATATATATATATATATATATATATGTGTGACATTTTGACGGAAAGTAGTTGGTATTGTCGAAAAAAAATGAGGGTTTCCATTCCTAAACAGCACAGGTAGCAGCCGAATGGTTTTAAAATAATAAAGAAAAATGAAGAATTAACGCAAGGCAGTCGCTTGGAACATTATTCACTTTATTTCCACACTCACGATTGACTCTAGGGAAGATGCTCACTCCTTCCATGGCAAAAAGAATTAAGTCTCTTTTCATCTCACAATTAGTTTAAAAAACACTCCATCTCTTGACTGCGTTCTAGTCTTTAATCCGTTAACATCTAACATCTATCACCCATTACGATACCGTTGCTTCCTCATTCTACACACATAATAAACAGTATTCATACACCATTTTACTGCCTCCATCAAGCAATCACTTTGAATATCTAGTCTGCTACGACTGCAATCCACTACGTTCACCTCTACATGCTAAAAACTAAAAAGCTTCTTAGCTCACAGCCCATCTACTATATGCTTTATTCTTCTCTCTTGTTCCCGCCATCCGTATTTATACTCTGCTGAAAAGATTGTTCTAGAAAATTCTTATATCCTCGCCCCAGCTATCTAAAGCATAAACAAATGCTAAAATCTGTGGTCGAGATTATGCAAAAATAACCCTTTTTTCCCTCTTCAGACGATAAAAGAAATGAATTTATGTCTGCGAAGTTTTAATCTTTGAAATATTTTAATTACACCCGGATATTTTAAATAAAAGAATAAATTGAAATAAGTAGGTTTTTTCTTTAAGACAGAATAATATTTTAGCAGTTAAATAAAGATTTAAGGGGAACATGATATATCGGGATTTAATAGCGGAACTTAATAGGAATTTAAATAATAAAAGTTTTATTAAAGAAATATAAATAATCGAGCCATTTATAGATTTACGCAATTTGGAATAAATATGAATTAAGATCTTAGAGATTAATAGACTAGGGTTTTAATTTAATAAGCCGGTATAATATACGGAATATTACTGAAAAAGAAAAATTTACATAAAATACTTTAAACTTGGCGCAAAAATTTAAATTTTGTAATATTATCCCCCCTCCCCAAAGACTTTGTATGAAATTTGTGGTTAATTAACTACACTTTCAGACAACAGACTTGTAATAAATTTGGAAGTTGATTTTTGAATATTGAAAATTTTAGAGACGTCAGCGAAGAGATGGAAAAGTAAAATTTAGCAATGCAAGAGAAGAAAAAAAAATACTAAGAGCATTTAAATTTAGCTGAGAGCATTTCCCCTGTAAAAGAATACAAATAATGGTTACAACATCACTTACCATTTGTAAGTGCATAGGAAAATATAAACACAATAATAAATAAAGAATAAGTATAAATACAATAAGAAATAAATAATAAGAAATAATAAAACTATAGTAATAAATAACAACAAATTCTTTTATCTTATGGAAATTTAGTGTATTTCCATTTCTCTTATCACAAACATATTTCCAATCAAGTAATGTTTAACACTTTATTTACTTCAAGTAGAATTTTCAGTCCCATTGGCTTAATCAGTTCGTAGGTCATAAAAGTCCTTTAGCAAAAATAGTGATACAGTCCTTAAGTAAAAAGTTCAGCTGCAATAAATATTTTTTACTAAATTTGTTTGACTACTCTGCCTGTTAAACTCTTTACATTATGTTTAAATACTATTTGTCATCACCATAGTAGTTTTATTTTAATAAACAAATTCCTAGTAGTTATTCAACTACCTTTTAACGTTTGTTTATCAACTACTTTTTTGAGCTCCTTTTCCCATTCTAATTGGGACTCACCATCTTTTACAACTTCTCACTTGTTTTAGTAAATATCATAACTTTTCACTTATAAGTTATGTTCTCTTTTTCTTTAATAAATAATATAATACTTTCAATTCATAATCATAATAATAAAATTCTCAACAGTATACTTGAATAATAGCAATAATAATACTTAATAACAATATTATATTCTAAGAAAATATCACAGATTGTTTACTTATTGACACGGAAAATAATGGTTGAGGATAAAAATAATACATAGCAATTAATAATTTTCTTATTTTTTACTTATATAAGAAAGTATTTTTGCCAGTCGAAACATTAAAAAAAAATAATAATAATTCCAAAGTCCAAATAAATTTAACTCTAAATATTTAGAAAGTGGACTCTCAACCAGTATTTCTTTACAATAATTTATCTCTCTGATACTCTTGATGAATAGAAGTGCATTTGATAAACTTAGAATGGTAAAATAAAGAAAATAAATAGGAATTAAAGATAATTTGTTTATGTACTTAATTTTCCATTGCTACACAATCACTACAAATTCTCATCACAATTATCAATTTTCTATGTTTATATTATTATAATAATATTATCAATTCTTACTGTTTTTGTAACCAATTGGTTAAGAGAATGGAATAAAATAAATATAGTTTATTTTGATATAAACTTGATATAAAATTAAAAATATTTATTTTTATTTTTCAACATCAATCTGAAAATTCCCAAAATCAAATACACATCCTATGCCTGCATAGAGTGTCTACTTAATCCCAAAAACTCCCAAAAACAAGTAATATCCTCGTGGCGCCCCAAGGTCATACCTGGTAATGTTGAAAACTATTGATGAAAGAAAAAAAAATCTAAAGAATTAGAATTTAATCTATGGTTTTTACTTTAGTTTGAGTTTGTGATGGCAATTGTGGTGGTGATGTTGGTTGTGGTTTTGTTTGTTTTATGGGTTGCTCATGAAACATTCTGAAATCATTTGGTGAAAAATAGGGTCTTAATTTAGAAACGTGTACAATAACTGAATTTAGTCCTGTCTCATAATTAAATTTATCTATTTCATAAGTTACTTCAGAAAGTTTATTTATAATTTTATATGGTCCTGAGAAAGTAGGTTCTAATTTTCGAGTGTTAGGATACTTAAATTCTTCATAAATTACAGAATCTTGTATTTTTAATAGGGATTCAACAAAATTTCTATCATATAGTCTTTTACTTTTAAGATGAAATTCTTGAGTTCGCGCTTTTGCAATTTTGAGTGCTTTACTGACTGGTGGGTAATAATTTTGTTTTAAAGGAGATTGATAGGGTAATAGAACATAAAATAAGTAGGCAGGTGGGAATTTAGTTATGGAATGTGGGGTATTATTGTATTCTTGGATGACTTTGTCTAATAATCTTGTCCAAGGTATTTTAGAAGAAGTGGAATTGACTTTACATTTAAGTCTGGTAACTATTGTCTGATTAACGCGCTCTACCTTCCCATTGGCCTGTGGATGGTGTGATGATGTAAAACGTTGTTGAACATGGTGTTTTCTGAGGAATTTTTTGAATCTTGGAGACCTAAAAGCTTTGTGTCTATCACTCAGTATTTTTTGAGGTGTTTAAACATTAAAAATTTGCTTTAAACAACTTGTATATGCTTCTGTAGTAACATTTTTAAAAGGAAAAGCCCAAACAAATCTAGTTGCGTGATCTATTATTATGTGTAAGATTTTTTTTGTTGAGTTGTAATAGTTAAATCCACCCACAGTATCAATAGAAAGACATTCAAAAGGTTGATCTGTGGCTGGCATAGCTTGTAACAGGCCAAATCTTTTTTGTTTTGGTTTTTTATTTTTTTGACAGGTGTCGCAATGTTTAACAAATTGTGTTATGTCTATAGTCATATTAGGCCAATAATAGTTAGGGGATATTAAGTTAAGCATTTTTTGGATTCCTAAATGTCCAAAATTATCATGAGCAATATGAAGTAATTTTTTCCTTAATGACATTGGTACAACTATTTTTTTGAATCCCTTTCTCTGAATTATAATAATCCCATTTTCTTTTTTATATTTCTTATCACAGACATTATCCTTGTTTTGCATCTCTATGATTTCTTTTCTGTCCAACAATAAACTTACATGTTGATTGAAGTAAGCAACAGGATTTCGAGACAACATGTCTGCTTCGACATTTGTTGAACCCCTCTCATACTTAATCTCGTAATCAAACATGCTAAGTTTAAGTGACCACCTAAAAAGTCTACCTCTTAAGTTCTTAACGCTCTTCAACCATACTAGAGATGCGTGATAGGTATGGATTGTAAATTTGACTCCATGGAAATAATGATAGAATTTATCAAGAGTACCTATAATTGCTAAACACTCTAGCTCGGTTATAAAATAGTTTTGCTCATAACTCTTCAAAATTCTAGAATGGTAAGGAATAGGATGCAAGAAATTATCTTTATCAGGTTGTTTTAGAACTGCACCCACCGCTACCTGAGAGGCATCTACAAACATATGGAGGGGCAATTTTGGGTCATAAATTTTGAGGATTGGTTTTACAATTAAGGCATTTTTAGTTTTTCAAAAGAGTCCTGACATTCTGAGTTCCATTCCCATATTGTGTTTTTTCTAAGTAATTTATAAAGGGGGTATCTAATTTCAGCATATTTGTCTATGAATTTATGGTATACATTAATAGAACCTAAAAATCGTTGTAATTCTTTAACATTAGAGGGGGTATTAATATTTTAATGGTCTCAATATTTGCATTAGCTGGAGTTAAAGTCCCATTGGTGACTTCGTAGCCTAAGAAATTAATTTTATTTTGGCTTAATTTACATTTAGAAAGTTTAAGTTTAATATTTTCTAATTTACAGATTTCAAAGATTTGAGTTAAGTGATTTAAGTGTTCTTCTAGAGAGGAGGAGAAAATTATAATATCATCAAAATAGTGACACGCGAAATCTATTTTATATTTGTTAAGGATCCTTCTAATAGTTCTATTGAATATTGGGGGGCCTGTTTTTATACCGAACGGAAGAACTAGCCATTCGAAGAGGCCAAAGTTGCTAGCAAAAGCTAACTTTTCGGTATCAGCTGGATGTATTGGTATGTGCCAGTAGCCAGAGGCTAAGTCTAAAGTTGAAAAGTACTGAGCACTACTCAATTTATCTAAAATTTCATCGATACGGGGTAAGGGTTCTGCATCATTTTTAATTATTGAATTTAGTTTCCTATAGTCTATACATAATCGGGTCTTTTTACCTTCTGCTTTTTTCATAGCTAAAGTGATAGGGGCAGAATATGGGCTATTACTTTCTTTTATGAGTCCAGCCGCTAATAAAGATTGGATTTGACTTTTTATTTCTTTTTCTTCTAAGGGGGAAGTTCTGTAGGGCCTCAAAGATACAGGTAGGTCAGATTTTAGAAGAACGCGTTGTGGCTCAATATTAATCCTACCCACATCATATTTATGTTTTTCAAAAATATCCCTATAATTTTGAACTATCTCCCTTAAATCATCATTTTGAATTAAATTTAAATCCCCAATTAAATCTGAATCAGAATTATTAACATCGCGAAAATTTTGAGAAGTTATGAACTGTCCATAATCAGGTTGCACATTATAATCATTTCTATCATTCTCAAAAAAGTCCTGAGTAGTCATATAATTTTCACAACTAAATGGTAATTCGTTATCATTCTTACATAAATTCAAAGTTTCACTACTCTCATTAGCGGTTATTACATTATCATCATTATATAACTTCAAATTCTCATAACAATCAATTGTTACCAAATCATTCTCTTGTTGTACTTTATTCATATCTACAGTATGAAAATGAAGAGATTTCTCATTATGTATGGATATACTCTTATTTATAATTTTTCTTCCTTGTTTTACAGTACAATTTCTACAATCTATAGTTAAATTAAATTTAGAACATTCCCTTAAACCCAAAATAGCATACTCCAAATTAGTATTACACACTAAAAAGTTAACACATTTGGTAATTTTACCCACTTTTAGAGAAATTTTACATTTTTGATTTATTTTTAACACCCCTTTTGCCTGACCAATAATAACTGTAGGTATAGTTTCAATTTTAGCATTTAGTTCTTTAACAAATTTGAGGGGTAATATTGCCGTAGTGGATCCAGTGTCCACTATGCATGGTAAATTATAACTATTGGTACATCCATACACAATTAGTTGTCAAATATTAGGAATAGTAGGAAGTGAATTACTAGGAAGAGTATCAGAGCATGTTGCATCATTTCTAAATAAACACTCTTGTTCCTAATGATATGCATTATTTACACCTTTATTTGTACATATTCTACATGGTCTAGAAGGATATGGTTTCTGAAAGTAATTATTTTGAAAATTTCTAGACCCCTGATTTTGATACTGTCTTTGTGGAATCCAATTCCTAGGTGCATTATTGGGCCTATTTGGCTGAAAATTAGGTCTACTTGGTTGAGTCCAAGGCCTAGGTGGTTGAAATTGTTGAAAATTTTGTCTAACTGGTTGTTGATTTATTGTTTGGCTTGAAATTTGAGGAGTGGAAACTTCAACAAATTGCTTAACAAGCCGGTACCATTCAGTGCTACTATTTGGAGGGTTTACATTAATATTATTTCTATACTCTGGTTTTACTCCATCTGTCAACCCTTGTATTAGAAGAGTCTCACAAAGATGGAGTTTCCTCCCAATTCCTACTTTTTGTGAAAATAATTTTCTAAATTATCTAATTTATCTAATTTTAGAGTTGAGAAATCAGAAAAATTTGGAACATTTAGTTCAATGAATTTTTCTATCAAGATTTTTGAAATCTGTTCATAACTAGTACAATTAACACAATCATTGATATAGACTTTTAGTGCTTCACCCTTTAAATACTGTGGAATAGATTTAAATTTCCACTCTAAATCTTTATTTTCTCTAATACTCATATCATCATAATAATTTAACCAAGCCTGGATTTCCATTCCAGTACTAGGATCAAACTCAATTAATTTAGGTTCAGCCATTATATCAGTATTCATTAAAATAAAAGAAGCACTTCTATTCTCTTTAATACAACCTGACCTTAACAACATTTAAACCAATGTTCTATTTTTCATAATAGATTAAGTACTCTTTCAGACTTTAATAATAAATAAATAAATAAATACTCTTCATGAAATAATAAATAAACCTCATAAATAAATAATTCTCATACTTAATAATAAATAAATCTCAATAAATAACAAACAATAACAAAAATAATAACATAAGAAGTGTAAAAATATTTTGAAAAGAACTCACTCCAGTCATCTTGTCTCACAATCACCAGCACTATACTTTGCTATTCACATTAGCCATGTAACGTTTTAACTTTCCGGCACTGATCTTTTGTAAATCTCATAAGCTATCGTGTACCAGTACCACTACACATATGTAATTTTGGAGACACACTAGTTTTTATTGCCGTCACTTCTAAATCCTGTCGGACTTTTCTTTTCTCTGTGACATTTTGACGGCAAGTAGTTGGTATTGTCGAAAAAAAATGAGGGTTTCCATTCCTAAACAGCACAGGTAGCAGCCGAATGGTTTTAAAATAATAAAGAAAAATGAAGAATTAACACAAGGCAGTCGCTTGGAACATTATTCACTTTATTTACGCACTCACGATTGACTCTAGGGAAGATGCTCACTCCTTCCATGGTAAAAAGAATTAAGTCTATTTTCATCTCACAATTAGTTTTAAAAACACTCCATCTCTTGACTGCGTTCTAGTCTTTAATCCGTTAACATCTAACATCTATCACCCATTACGATACCGTTGCTTCCTCATTCTACACACATAATAAACAGTATTCATCCACCATTTTACTGCCTCCATCAAGCAATCACTTTGAATATCTAGTCTGCTACGACTGCAATCCACTACGTTCACCTCTACATGCTAAAAACTAAAAAGCTTCTTAGCTCACAGCCCATCTACTATATGCTTTATTCTTCTCTCTTGTTCCCGCCATCCGTATTTATACTCTGCTGAAAAGATTGTTCTAGAAAATTCTTATATCCTCGCCCCAGCTATCTAAAGCATAAACAAATGCTAAAATCTGTGGTCGAGATTATGCAAAAATAACCCTTTTTTCCCTCTTCAGACGATAAAAGAAATGAATTTATGTCTGCGAAGTTTTAATCTTTGAAATATTTTAATTACACTTGGATATTTTAAATAAAAGAATAAATTGAAATAAGTAGGTTTTTTCTTTAAGACAGAATAATATTTTAGCAGTTAAATAAAGATTTAAGGGGAATATGATATACCGGGATTTAATAGCGGAATTTAATAGGAATTTAAATAATAAAAGTTTTATTAAAGAAATATAAATAATCGAGCCATTTTTAGATTTACGCAATTTGGAATAAATATGAATTAAGATCTTAGAGATTAATAGACTAGGGTTTTAATTTAATAAGCCGGTATAATATACGGAATATTACTGAAAAAGGAAAATTTACATAAAATACTTTAAACCTGGCGCAAAAATTTAAATTTTGTAATATATATATATATAATATATATATATATTTCCCATAGTATATATATCAACCTACAGATCAAATACAGGGTTGTTCAAAAGAATTGGAATACGTCTTTGGCTATGGACGGTAACTACTGAAATCAGTTTTTCAAATGTTTTATGCGTTTTATATAATGCTTACTTAGTTATCTTATTTACCTTATTTCCCTAAATAACGAAGTTTTGGTAAAACATTCAGGAAGTGTTGGAAAGTGTTTTATAATCTATGCTTAAAGCATGATTTTTCTTTCTTGTTTTAATTAATATCATTCTACAGATATAATCCAATTTTAAAGATTAAGTTATGATTAATCCGGACACATTTTAAAATAATATTTATTTATTGAGTTAAATTTTTTAATTTATTTGTGATGGTACCCTCCGAACATCTTGACGGCTTTCCTGCATTTCATAAAAATGCTTATAAAAACAAGTAATATAAAAATTTTGTTTTTAAGTCAATTCCTACTTAGGTCATCAAAGAAAAATTTAATATAATCCCTTAAGCTAATATTAGTTTTTGTTGCATTAAAATATCTCAATTTGTTGGTTTTCTATAAGCAAGAAGGTTTACAATGGAAATCTATGGGAATTTGGCGAAATATTAGAGATATCGCCAAGTTGGCGTCACTTTTCTTGACTCATTTTGGTCGCCAATTTTGGCGATATATCGCCAAGGTGGCGACAAACTTGGCTCTATTAGGCGACAGAACAGGGTCTTGCAATCCCCCTTATAGATCTGATGATGCATTAAATGCTTCAATAACCAATGGCCGCGATTTTGTCTCTCCTGTAAAACTAAAATTAATTAATTAAAATTTGAAAAACGGAATTAACAATCAATTGCCATCCAGTACAAGCTTAAAAAAAATTATTTCAACTTGATAGGATGAATAATAAGTATTTTATTAAACGATTGAAAATTTGAACAAGATATATAAATAAATAAATAAATATAGGGAGAGTGTGAGCTAATAGTAGGAATTGAATAATTTTAATTTTATTTTTTTCCCCTGTTTGTTTCTAAAATGCACTTCATGGCCCTTTATTTGATATACATTTAAAAATACAATTCTGCTTAAAATATTTTTTAGGGTTTAGTTCATCTGACGAAACCCTATTCGTCTCGCTCCTCTCTCTGTCCGTCTGTCACAGAGCCCGTTCTCAGAAACTATATATGATGGAGACTTGAAATTTTGGATTCTTATAGCTGAACACCTCACATCAAACGACAAATCATGAAATTTTGAAAATATCTTATATTTACCCCCCTGGGATCTAACTTGTATATTTTAAGCTTTTCTTTCTAACTAAACCGCTAATTAAGTTGAAGACTTGAAATTTTGGATTCTTATAGCTGAAAGAACACCTCACATCAAACGACAAATCATAAAATTTTGAAAAACTCTTATATTTACTCCACCGGGCTCTAACTTCTGTATTTTTAACAATTTTTCTAACCTCCACACTTTTCACCCGAGGTGCACTTTTCTAACTTTTGCCGACACTCTTTTAGCCACTCCTTCATATTATGCACCATAGCCGTACATATTTTAGTTCCAATTTTTAACGCCAGGGTGCGCATACCTATCTCGGGTGCTATGGGTCCGATCCCCTCAACTAATATACCTACGGATAGTTTGTAAAACGGAGTTTTGTTCGGATACAGGTTTGTTTAGAATAGAGTGCGCCCCCTGGTTGCGAAATGTGGAACTAACAGATTTTCTAAAAGATTAAAGTGTTTTGAAAGGAATATTAAACAAAACCCTCTGTGCGATCTGTGATCACACTTACCCACTTGTTTCTGCAACAGATTTAAGTTGTTTTTGGGAAACGGAAAAATACGTCCAAACCACTCAGAGGGTTAACTATATCATTTGTATGCAAAATCACATGGTAAAATATCTCATAATTTTTTTTAAAATTTTAAATTTATTAAAAAAGTGGCATTCATTTAAAATCGTTATAACTTGAAATATAATTTGTAGAATTTATTTTTTTTTTAATTTAAATAAACAAAACATTAATAAGTTTTAATTTTGATTCAGTATTTTTAAAAAATATTAATTAAAAAAATGAAAAATATTTAAAGTAAAAACTTAAAAAAAATTATGTAACTAAAAAAAATCATATTTTCGAAGGTAAATATATTTTTTTCAATTTTGCTGAATCAAAATTAAAGTAAAACATTAAAGATATACATATATTAAGACAGACTTTAAATACAATTAAATACAATAAACCCAACTGGAGTGAAAAAGTCCTTCCGGTCAAGGCCGGGAGGAAGAGGTAGCTTTCATATTCCTTATTTTAAAAAAGCCAACTTATATCATTCAAACACACGAAGCTCAATATAGAGGAAACTGAATATAGGAGATTCAATACTAATTTTTATCAATATAATGAATGAGAATTTCGCGAAATTAGTCAGCTTTATCCAAGCTGCTTTTCTTTAAAGTAACTCATATTTGGCTGCCAAATTCGGCAATTTCTTAAAGTGCCTGTCATTTTAAGACAACATCGTGGATGAGGCTAAGCAGTGAACTTGGTCGAGACCTTAGTAATTGCTGTTCACATGCTCACTCACATCGGAATCGGTTGATATATACGAGTGCTGTCGTATGCAAAAAATCAGATTTTTCAAAATGTCACCCACAATAGAAATTGAAACTGCTATATCTGAGCCATTTTTTAAGGTAAAGACAAACACAAAATGCTCCTGAATCCTTATATCAAGGTCAAATACTTAAGAAAGAAACCTTTTTCAATTTCTAATTTTTTTGCACCTCACTTTAAATAAATATATATATTTTTTTAATTTAATGGCCGCCATTTTGAAACAAGATGGCTGATGAATCTGGCCAGCGAACTTGGTCGAGGTATTGATGTATACTATCCACATGCCTTCTTACATCGAAATAGGCGAATACGTGTGTTATCGCGTGACAAATACAAGATCGTTTCAAAATGTTAGCCATGCTAGAAATTTAAAGTGCTATAATTCAATCATTTTTTAAGATATAAACAAAAGAACAAATTTTTAGAAACAAAAACTGCTCCAGAATCTTTGTATCAAGGCCAAACACATAAAAAAAATATTTTTCTTTTTCCAATTTTTTAATACCTCGTTTTAAATTTTAAATTAAATTTTTTTTAAATGGCAACCCTTTTGAAACAAGATAGCGAATGAAGCTGGCCAACGAACTCGGTCGAGACATTAGTATGTACTATGTACAGACCAAGTTACATCCAAATCGGTTCATAAAAAGTCCTTCCGGCCAGTGCCGGGAGGAAGAGGTAGCTTTCATAATCCTTATTTAAAAAAAGCCAACTTATATTATGCAAACACACGAAGCTCAATTTAGTGGAAACCGAATATAGGAGATTCAATACTAATTTTTATCAATATAATGAATGAGAATTTCGCGAAATTAGTCAGCTTTATCCAAGCTGCTTTTCTTTAAAGTAACTTATATTTGGCTGCCAAATTCGGCAATTTCTTAAAGTGCCTGTCATTTTAAGACAACATGGTGGATGAGGCTAAGCAGTGAACTTGGTCGAGATCTTAGTAATTGCTGTGCACATGCTCACTCACATCGGAATCGGTTAATATATAGGAGTGCTGTCGCATGCAAAAAATCAGATTTTTCAAAATGTCACCCACAATAGAAATTGAAACTGTTATATCTGAGCCATTTTTTAAGGTAAAGACAAACAAAAAATGCTCCTGAATCCTTATATCAAGATCAAATACTTAAGAAAGAAACCTTTTTCAATTTCTAATTTTTTTGCACCTCACTTTAAATATATATATTTTTTTTAATTTAATGGCCGCCATTTTGAAACAAGATGGCTGATGAATCTGGCCAGCGAACTTGGTCGAGGTGTTGATGTATACTATCCACATGCCTTCTTACATCGAAATAGGCGAATAGGTGTGTTATCGCGTGACAAATACAAAATCGTTTCAAAATGTTAGCCATGCTAGAAATTCAAAGTGCTATAAATCAACCATTTTTAAGATATCAACAAAAGAACAAATTTTCAGAAACAAAAACAGCTCCGGAATCTTTGTATCAAGGCCAAACACATAAAAGAAATCTTTTTCATTTTCCAATTTTTTAATACCTCACTTTGAATTTTAAATTTAATTTTTTTTAAATGGCAAACCTTTTGAAACAAGATGGCGAATGAAGCTGGCCAACGAACTCGGTCGTGACATTGTACTATGTACTTGGTCGTACTATGTACAGACCAAGTTACATCCAAATAGGTTCGTAAATACGCCTGTTATCGCGTGACAAAAATCAGGTCGTTTTAAAATGTCAGCCACAAGAGAAATTCAAAATGCTATTACTCAGCCATTTTTTTTTAGATATAGACGAAAGAAAAACTGTTCCGGAATCTTTGTATTAAGGTCAAACACATACAAAAAAAATCTTTTTCATTTTCCAATTTTTTGGTATCTCATTTAAATTTTTATATTTTTTTATTTTTTTAAATGGCCGCCATTTTGAAACAAGATGGCGGATGAAGCTGGCCAACGAACTCGGTCGAGATATTTGTATGTACTATGTACACACCAAGGTACATCCAAGTCGGTTCATAAATTACGTGAGAAAAATCAGGACGTTTCAAAATGTCAGCCACGCTAGAAATTCAAAATGCTATAACTCAGCCATTTCTTAAGATATAGATGAAACAAAACTGCTCCCGAATCTTTTTATCAAGGTCAAACACATAAGAAGAAAATAGTTTTTCAATTTTCAATTTTTGGTACCACATTACAAATTTAAATTTTTCTTAAAAATTTAAATGGCCGCCATTTTTAAACAAGATGGCGGGTGAAGCTGGCCAACGAACCCGGTCGAGACATTGGTATGTACTATGTATAAACGAAGTTACATCCAAATCGGTTCATAAATACGCCTTTTATCGCGTGACAAAATTCAGGACGTTTCAAAATGTCAGCCACGCTAGAAATTCAAAATGCTATAACTCAGCCATTTTTTAAGATATAGACGAAACAAAAACTGCTCCGAAATCTTTGTATAAAGGTCAAATACATAAGAAAAAAATATTTTTCCATTTTCAATTTTTTGGTACCACATTTCAAATTTTAAATTTTTAAAAAAATTTTAAATGGCCGCCATTTTGAAACAAAATGGCGGATGAAGCTGGCCAACGAACTCGGTCGAGAGAGTGGTATGTACTATGTACACACCGAATTACATCCAAATCGGTTCATAAATACGCCTTTTATCGCGTGACAAAATTCAGGACGTTTCAAAATGTCAGCCACGCTAGAAATTCAAAATGCTATAACTCAGCCATTTTTAGGTAGCTTTCTTTACAAAAAAGCTACCTATTGCAGCCGTTCGGAGGAAAGCGATTTCAAAAAATTTTGGTATATTTTCATCGATCATGACCCCCAGACCCCGAAACCACCCTCCGTTCAAAATTGATATATATATATATATATATATATATATATATATATATATCTGACCTATGTCACACTGTAACTCCCGTAATTATGAACCGATTTCGATGTAATTCGGTGTGTACATAGTACATACCAGTGTCTCGACCGAGTTCGTTGGCCAGCTTCATCTGCCGTTTTGTTTCAAAATGGCGGCCATTTAAAATTTTAAAAATATTTAAAACTTGAAATGTGGTACCAAAAAATTAAAAATGGAAAAATATTTTTTTCTTATGTATTTGACCTTTATACAAAGATTCCGGAGCAGTTTTTGTTTCGTCTATATCTTAAAAAATGGCTGAGTTATAGCATTTTGAATTTCTAGCGTGGCTGACATTTTGAAATGTCCTAAATTTTGTCACGCGATAAAAGGCGTATTTATGAACCGATTTGGATGTAATTCGGCGTGTACATAGTACATACCAATCTCTCGACCGAGTTCGTTGGCCAGCTTCATCCGCCATTTTGTTTCAAAATGGCGGCCATTTAAAATTTTTTAAAAAAATTAAAATTTTAAATGTGGTACCAAAAAATTAAAAATGGAAACATATTTTTTTCTTATGTATTTGACCTTTATACAAAGATTTCGGAGCAGTTTTTGTTTCGTCTATATCTTAAAAAATGGCTGAGTTATAGCATTTTGAATTTCTAGCGTGGCTGACATTTTGAAACGTCCTGAATTTTGTCACGTGATAAAAGGCGTATTTATGAACCGATTTGGATGTAACTTCGTTTATACATAGTACATACCAATGTTTCGACCGGGTTCGTTGGCCAGCTTCACCCGCCATTTTGTTTAAAAATGGCGGCCATTTAAATTTTTAAGAAAAATTTAAATTCGAAATGTGGTACCAAAAATTGAAAATTGAAAAAATATTTTCTTCTTATGTGTTTGACCTTGATAAAAAGATTCGGGAGCAGTTTTTGTTTCGTCTATATCTTAAGAAATGGCTGAGTTATAGCATTTCGAATTTCTAGCGTGGCTGACATTTTGAAACGTCCTGATTTTTCTCAGGTAATAACAGGCGTATTTATGAACCGACTTGGATGTACCTTGGTGTGTATATAGTACATACAAATATCTCGACCGAGTTCGTTGGCCAGCTTCATCCGCCATCTTGTTTCAAAATGGCGGCCATTTAAAAAAATTAAAAAATAAAAAAATTTAAATGAGATACCAAAAAATTGGAAAATGAAAAAGATTTTTTTTTTATGTGTTTGACCTTAATGCGAAGATTCCGGAACAGTTTTTCTTTCGTCTATATCTAAAAAAAAATGGCTGAGTAATAGCATTTTGAATTTCTCTTGTGGCTGACATTTTAAAACGACCTGATTTTTATCATGCGATAACAGGCGTATTTATGAACCTATTTGGATGTAACTTGGTCTGTACATAGTACATACCAATGTCTCGACCGAGTTCGTTGGCCAGCTTCATTCGCCATCTTGTTTCAAAAGGGTTGCCATTTAAAAAAATTAAATTTAAAATTCAAAATGAGGTATTAAAAAATTGGAAAATGAAAAAGATTTTTTTTATGTGTTTGGCCTTGATACAAAGATTCCGGAGCAGTTTTTGTTTCTGAAAATTTGTTCTTTTGTTGATATCTTAAAAAATGGTTGATTTATAGCACTTTGAATTTCTAGCATGGCTAACATTTTGAAACGATGTTGTATTTGTCACGCGATAACACACGCATTCGCCTATTTCGATGTAAGAAGGCATGTGGATAGTATACATCAACACCTCGACCAAGTTTGCTGGCCAGATTCATCAGCCATCTTGTTTCAGAATGGCGGCCATTAAATTAAAATATATATATATATTTAAAGTGAGGTGCAAAAAAATTAGAAATTGAAAAAGGTTTCTTTCTTAAGTATTTGATCTTGATATAAGGATTCAGGAGCATTTTTTGTTTGTCTTTACCTTAAAAAATGGCTCAGATATAGCAGTTTCAATTTCTATTGTGGGTGACATTTTGAAAAATCTGATTGTTTGCATGCGACAGCACTCCTATATATTAACAGATTCCGATGTGAGTGAGCATGTGCACAGCAATTACTAAGGTCTCGACCAAGTTCACTGCTTAGCCTCATCCACCATGTTGTCTTAAAATGACAGGCACTTTAAGAAATTGTCGAATTTGGCAGCCAAATATAAGTTACTTTAAAGAAAAGCAGCTTGGATAAAGCTGACTAATTTCGCGAAATTCTCATTCATTATATTGATAAAAATTAGTATTGAATCTCCTATATTCGGTTTCCACTAAATTGAGCTTCGTGTGTTTGCATGATATAAGTTGGCTTTTTTTAAATAAGGATTATGAAAGCTACCTCTTCCTCCCGGCACTGGCCGGAAGGACTTTTTAAGATACAGACGAAACAAAAACTGCTCCGGAATCTTTGTATAAAGGTCAAATACATAAGAAAAAAATATTTTTCCATTTTTAATTTTTTGGTACCACATTTCAAGTTTTAAATTTTTTTAAAAATTTTAAATGGCCGCCATTTTGAAACAAAACGGCGGATGAAGCTGGCCAACGAACTCGGTCGAGACATTGGTATGTACTATGTACACACCGAATTACATCGAAATCGGTTCATAATTACGGGAGTTACAGTGTGACATAGGTCATATATATATATATATATATATATATATATATATATCAATTTTGAACGGAGGGTGGTTTCGGGGTCTGGGGGTCATGATCGATGAAAATATACCAAAATTTTTTGAAATCGCTTTCCTCCGAACGGCTGCAATAGGTAGCTTTTTTGTAAAGAAAACTACCTAATACGCCTGTTATCGCATGACAAAAATCAGGTCGTTTTAAAATGTCAGCCACAGTAGAAATTCAAAATGCTATTACTCAGCCATTTTTTTAGATATAGACGAAACAAAAACTGTTCCGGAATCTTTGTATTAAGGTCAAACACATACGAAAAATATCTTTTTCATTTCCCAATTTTTTGGTATCTAATTTTAATTTTTTTATTTTTTAAATTTTTTTAAATGGCCGCCATTTTTAAACAAGATGGCGGATGAAGCTGGCCAACGAACCCGGTCGAGACATTGGTATGTACTATGTATAAACTAAGTATCATCCAAATCGGTTCATAAATACGCCTTTTATCGCGTGACAAAGTTCAGGACGTTTCAAAATGTCAGTCACCCTAGAAATTCAAAATGCTGCAACTCAGCCATTTTTTAAGATATAGACGAAACAAAAACTGCTCCAGAATCTTTGTATAAAGGTCAAATACATAAGAAAAAAATATTTTTCCATTTTTAATTTTTTGGTACCACATTTAAAATTTTAAATTTTTTAAAAAATTTTAAATGGCCGCCATTTTGAAACAAAACGGCGGATGAAGCTGGCCAACGAACTCGGTCGAGACATTTGTATGTACTATGTACACACCGAATTACATCGAAATCGGTTCATAATTACGAGAGTTACAGTGTGACATATGTCAGATATATATATATATATATATATGCATATATCAATTTTGAACGGAGGGTGGTTTCGGGGTCTGGGGGTCATGATCGATGAAAATATACCAAAATTTTTTGAAATCTCTTTCCTCCGAACGGCTGCAATAGGTAGCTTTTTGTAATGAAAGCTACCTAAAATTAGCCGGGGCCAGGAATCGAACCTGTGTCGACAGCATAACTTGCTGTTGCTCTACCGTTAAGCTACCCTGGCCGATGTCCTAGCCTGGCAATTTCTCACTAATAAAATTTACAGCACGTTATGCTTTCGACCCAGATTCGATTCCTGGCTCCGGCTAATTTTTCACTCCAGTTGGGTTTATTGTATTTAATTGTATTTAAAGTCTGTCTTAATATATGTATATCTTTAATAATTAAAAATGGAATTCAGACGTTAATTTATGTGCTTTAATTAAAGTAAAACAATTGAAAAAGACATGTTCCCAGTTTGAACCACTGATCTTTAACGGTTTTTGACTCATAACAATTTCAATACGAGAAATCATGAAAAAAAACCCATCATGAAGTAAAACTCATTTCCACAAGACGTCACAAGAAGTTTGAAAGCTAGATTATGAAATTAATATTTCCTGTTCTAATTAATATAGAAACATGATTTAAATGTCATTTTAAGCAGAAAAAAAAGATACATTTTTAATGCAATAAGAGCTTTTTTAGAAATTTTGAAGATTTTTAATGCCACCCCACTGTTTAACAGACCAATTACCCTGTAACCAGACCCCAATAATCTTGTTTCACACCCTCCTTCCGTAACAATTGATTGCAATAAATTTAGTAATTATCTAAGCAATTCTAATCTCTCTTTTCTGATATCAATAATCATTCTGTCATTGGTTCTGCTATAAATCATCTGCAAAATCTTGTTTCTAACGCTCAAAAGCAGGTGAGTTTTCACAAATTTGAAACCAAGAAAAAAAAAAAAAAAAAAAGAAAGAAAACACGCACAGCGAACGTTTTTCTTCATAGACCATCATATAATGGAATAAATTTTAGTTCCTCTCTACGCGTACAATAAATGCTACAAGTAACGTTTTTTATAGTAACGATTTTCTAGTACACCCAAATAATTTCTATAAGTTTCATTATGTTTAAAATACTGTAACACTGGTAAAATACACCGCAAAGAATTTTTACCCATTGACCACTTTTGAGTGCCCCTGTAAAGGAACTATGGATGCTCCACACTTGCCATGCTGAACTACAATACTATATATCAATTACATGGCAATCCGAATATATTTACATGTGACGGGCAGACGAACCCAATTCTTAAAAACTTTTCAACTATGCTGGAAAGTGCTAAAAATGTCTTTATCAATTAATAGTTTCCTATTAATTAGACTGTGATTATACGTTAAGAAATTAATTGAGAATTCCTAATATTATAACAGCAAATAAATAAATAGAAATGCTTAATTCATCTTTAAAAAGTTAAACTTACACTATGTGCAAACTACTTAAAAGATGAGATTATTTTTATATTTTATTTTTAGTTTTACTTTTAACATTTTTGAGCTTATATAAATTTATATACCGTATATTTCCGTGTATAATCCGAGAACTTTTGGCATTTTTTTTTTGTCTCAAAAGCAATGGGGGGGGGGGGGGGGGGGCTGTCGGCTAATACACGAGTCTAGAAAATTTTAAAAAATTGATATTCTAAAATGAAACTGAAAAGATAGTAGATATTAAAAATCATAAAAAAAAGTTCTTACAAATTACTATGAATACTTTAAAACTCCATCCTTTAACCATGAAAAAAAGTTGCCAATTCTCATTCACTATCCAAATCATTATCATAATTTTAGAGCAACTCCTTAAAATAACTTTCTTTTGTTGGTACATCAGTATTAATATCGACAGTGTCTAATTCATCAACATCACAATCGCCATCTTCTTAAAAAATATCAGCATCCCCAATTCCATCCATTGCATTATTAATGCAACATTTTTTGAAAGATTAAATGATCATTTCTTGTGCTAATTAGAGCCAGAAATAGGAGATTTGGTTTTTATGAACGAGCAAGTCATAACAGAATGAGCTGGTCCCAATTAAACAGATTTTGCAGCGCGCCAAGCCAGAATAGGAGAGATCAATGATTTCGGAGAACGCATTTTTTTCTATATGTATAAAAAAGTTTTCGTTCGCTGAATTTTTCATCACCATTTTTACACATCAGCTTGCTTACGAGTTTCCAATTTTGGACAATTTTTCACTAAAAATTCGTGTACTTGGCTTATACACGGAAATATACGGTATATTAATGTAAAATATGGTTTTCCCTTATAGTCTGTAACCCTGATGGCCAGGGTTGTTTCCCCATTTTTTTTTAAAGTCAATTTTACTTTTATATTTATTTAATTTAAAGTGGTATTTTGCATCTTCTGTTTTGTTTTACAGAGCATCAGAAATGTTCGCATACAGAATATTGAAACCATGGTTGCATCCAAAATATTTTCTTTATTTCTCTACTAAGGGACGTCGTTTTCTGAAGACCAGTGAAAATGCTTTGAAACTTGCACAATCGGTAAAATAGTACATTCATTTTAACTAAACTTGCTCTCATGCAACAGCTTATTATACGGGGTCTGTCCAGGAAGTAATGAGAGGGAATTTTTTGCGCAAAGCAGAAGGCCAAAGGGGCGGAGTTTGCAGGCTACAGAGTCTGGTGGAAGTCAGTTGGCCTTGATCTATAAACATTTATATTTAAGTGAAAATTAATATATTCTATAAGCACAGAAATTTATAAAACATGAAAAGTTTTAAAAATGTTCACAATTTTGGCCACCACTGTATACCTATACATATTTGCTCATTTCCCCCCCCCCCCCCTTGAAAAGTATATTTATTTATACATTCCTTTTCAAATATAATTTTATTACGATTAAAATGTAATAGTGAAAAGTTCAAATTTTAGCCATATTATATATTTTGTGGAAGAATGACAATTTTTTTAATACTTTTTCAATTTTAGAACAAAAGAGAACCACACTGTTAAAAATTTGGTCATAGTTTGAACCAAGTTTTGGTGCTTATTAACTGCCACGATAATATGAGGAAATTTTGATCCAACATTTGGAGCTCCAGTTAATTCATAGTTCTAATAGTTCGAATGAGATTGTAATTGAAACTGTGGATGTTGAAACTACAGAGCACCAAAATTTTGTTCAAACTAGGAAATTTTTTTAATGGGGATGGTCACCCAGCTTCGGAATTCTCTTCCGTAATGTTAAGTCTATGGACTTTCGATGCATTCGTATATTTAAAATATCTTCTCGGGAAATTCATATTTTTAACATCTTTTTTCTGTGTACTCTTCTTAAAGGATGCCTCTTTTTTTCTTAGTTCTCGAAATATTTCTAGAATCTATGCTGAATTTAATATTTTATGTGTTAAAAGCGGGCGAACTGTGAGTAAGATTTTAACATTTCCTATACAATTAAGCCTATACTTTAGAAATATTTGGAGAACAAGAAAAAAGAGATACCTTTTAGGAAGTGTACGCAAAAAATAGAAGTTAAAAATATGAATTTCCCGAGGAGATATATTAAATATACGAATGCATCCAATGCCCAGAGACTTTACATTAGCGAGGAGAAATCGAAAGAAGAGTAACCAGCCCCCTTAATAGTGTAGTATGTTGTGACCAATACAAAAGTTTCTTCTGTATAAATCAAATACATTAACTGATTAAAATATTCCTAGAAATTACATCGATTTAGCATATATATGTATATAAATGCATAATATTATTATGAAATCGTGGATAATGAAAAATTAATGCAGGAAATACAAATTTATTTGCGTGGATTTAAACTGGCTATATAAGCATTGCATTTTTGGGATAAATAATTTGCGGCACACTCTCTCACAAGATTGCAACCAAAATTAAAACCCAGTACTTCGTTGAATTCTGCGGACTTAGACTGGTGATATAAGCATTGCATATTTTAAAAAAATCATCGAATTTCGGCTATGCCTCTTACAAGCTAGCAACTAAAGTTGAATGGTGATGACTGCCATGATTAGGATTCTAAAGGTAAATGTTCGTTGAATTCTGGGCATTTGAACTCGTGATATAAGAATCGCATATTTGGAACAAATCGTTAAATTTCTTCTTACCATCTTAGATGTTTGCACCAAGACGGTCTATTCCTATATTGAGATTACTAAGTGTAAAATTTCGTAGAATTGTATGCATTTAATATGGAGTTTGGATGTTTGGAACAAATCATCGAATTTCGGTTACGCCTCTTACAAGCCTACAACTAAAGTTGAATAGCAATCTATTCCCATGATGAGGATTCTAAAGGTAAATGTTCGTTGGCTTCTTTGCATTTAAACTGGTCATATAAGTATCGCATATTTAGAAAAATCATAGAATTTCATCACCCTTTCTTTGATGTCTCCACCCAAAATTGAAAGACTGCATTCCTAAAGAGATCGCATTCTTATATTCAAGATGTGAAGTTTCGTTGAATTCTATAAATTTAATCTGGAGATATAAACATCATACATTTGGAACAAATCATCGAATTTTGGCTATGCCTCTTAAAAACCTCTAAGTAAAGTTGAATGGCAATCTATTCCAAAAGAGATCGCATTATTACATTCAAGATGTGAAGTTTCGTTGAATTCTATGAATTTAATCTGGAGATATAAACATCATACATTTGGAACAAATCATCGAATTTTGGCTATGCCTCTTAAAAACCTCTAAGTAAAGTTGAATGGCAATCTATTCGAATGATGGGGATTCTAAAGGTAAAGGTTCGTTGAATTTTGTGCATTTAATATGGCCATATAAGTATTGCATATTTAGAAAAATAATAGAGTTTCGGCACCCTTTCTTTGATGTCTGCATCCAAAATTGAAAGACTGCATTCCTATAGATATCGCATTCCTATATTATAGATGCTATGTGGGAAGTTTCGTTGAATTCTATGCATTTAAACTGGAGATGTAAGCATCGAATTTCGGCAGCCCCTCTTAGAACTCTACAACCAAAATTAGAACACGATTTCTTTATTCTAATGATGATGATGATGTTAAAGGTAAATATTCACTGAATTCTGTGCATTTAATCTGGTGATATAAGCAATAGCATATTTAGAACAAACCATCGAATTGCGTCACCCCCTATTAGAAATTTGCAATAAAAAATAAACGACAACCTATTCCCATGATGAGGATTCTAAATTCCATGTTTCAATCATTTCGAAGCACATCCTGGAGATATGAGCACCACATAAATCGAATAAATAATGGGTTTGCGGTATCTTGTTTTGGGAGAACTAATCAGCACAGAGTTCAGATAAATATAGACAATTAATATTAAACTTCATCCTATTCTACGCAGTCGGTCGTAAATTGTAGCTACACACAAAATTTGTGTCACAAACAGACATACATACACACAGACTCACGTAAAGACATTTTCTAAAAACATTTCAATCGCATTTTATTTTTGCATAGTATGAGGTATATAAACAAATCTATCATCATGTACAGAAGCCTCATAAAATAGAATTCTGATAGTTTTTGGACTATAAATGGTTATTACTAAAATTGGGTTATAAATATTTATGAGTTTTCCAAATTGCTATCTTAGGCATCATCTTTCACCTTTTAGGTAGCTTTCATTACAAAAAGTAAAAAGCTATCTATTGAAGCCGTCCGGAGGAAAGCACTTCCGAAACATTTTGGTATATTTTCATCGATCATGACCCTCAGACTCCAAAACCACCCTCCGTTCAAATATGAATTATATATATATATAATTTTTGTCATGGCATAACTCTCGTATTTATAAACCGATTTGTATGAAACTAATTTTACGCATAGTACATACCAATGTCTCAACCGAGTTCGTTGGCCAGCTTCATCCGCTATCTTGTTTCAAAATGGTGGCCATTTACACCGTACACTGCCGCGCAATACTTAAATATTATTAATATCCGTTAGCTTCGAATTCTCGCCAAACTTGGCGACACTTGGCAAAAAATCGCCAAATTTGGCGACCAAAAATAAGTAACCATAAGTGATGCCAACTTAGCTATAGCATACTAATTTGGCACAATTCTCATTGAAATTCGGTATTGACGAATATTCTCTTATCGAGTTTGTTGCATTTAGCTTCTTAAAATTTGAGTAAAATTGGCTTCAAATTTTGAGTAAAATTTGAGTAAAACTTTCAAAATTTTAAAACCAAGAAATATGAAAGCAACCTTTTCCTCCCGGCACATGCCGAAAGGACTCGTATTTTTAAAGTTCACCTTTTTAAGTTTTTTTTTTTACTATATTTAGAATGACGTGGATGTTCCATAATTTTTTCCCTTGTTTTTTTACCTTCTTAACTCATTTAATTTCTCTTTGCTTAATACTTATTTCCTCCTTATTTTCTTTTCTTTATTTTTATTTTTATTCATATGTATAATAAAATATCATAACAATTTTGCATTAATTATATATGTTATTCGTGATACATTATTTTTCAGATTTTAGAAAAAATGACGGCATCATTTCTTTCCGCCCAGTCAAGAAATGCGAGAAACTTAGATGACCTTTGCCAAAATTCTCGCCGATCTTTTAGAGAAGTGATCATCGAACAATACGCCAAAGACCCGACGTATACTTATACAGATATGCAAGGAGAATTGTCTGGCTTGATAGCAGCTGTAAGTTAGCTCATGCTTTAAAAATGTGGATTTAGATTATCTCTCTCATTTTATAAGTTAGTATATACAGTGTGTTTCATAGAAGATGGGCAAAACATTAGGAGGGGATATCCAAACAAACAAGTTTCATCAAAGAATGCATGGCCGGAAATAAAACGCAAAGGTGCTAGCGCATTTGGAAACTTGGTCCAGTGTTGATAGTGGAATAAATTTTTTTAATTCAGATTTATTGATTGCCACCATTTTTTGAAATAGCGAAATTCGCCTTATTTAATGATAAATTAAATAAGGTTAAAACAAGGAGGATTATCAATTTTTAAAAAGTGGTAGCAATCAAAAAATTTGAATTTAAAAAAGTAGCCCACTCGCAACCCTGACTTGGTCCATGCAAACGTTAAAGCTCCATTCCTGTTGGGAGTTATTGGGAGAAGAATGATACTAATAGCATGCAAATGTGATAAGGGGACGAAGAAGAATGTATATGCAAAATTTCGCCTCTATTAATACATAAAAGCTTCTGATCCGAGTGTGCAACTGTCAATCGCGGTAGAAAAGTATCGGAAGATGTTGCCCTTCACTAATAGGGAAAAGGCTGATATGAATTTTATCTACGGAACTGCAAATGGAAATGTCTCAGAGACTCAATGATTGTACAGAGGAGGGTTTCCCCTTGCTTTTATCACTTATTCGTTCTTAGCTTGTTTTTGCCTCGCATAACAACATATCCAGTGTTTCTGGTGGGCTACTATTTTCAAATTCAGATTTCTTAATTAGCACCACTTTTTTGAAATTATAAAATTCGCCTTATTTAATGACATATTAATTAAAGATAAAACAAGGTGAATTTTAGCAATTAAAAAAAGTAGTGCCAATCAATAAATCTGAATTTTTAAAAAAGTAGCCCACTGGTAACACTGAATATCTCCTTTGGTTCCCTCTAGTACCTTTGCGTTTTAATCCCTACCATACATTATTTGATAAAAGTTGTTTTTTTTAATGTGTATTATCATATCTAAAAGTTTTTCCCATCCTTTATGAAACACCCTGTATATATATTTTTAATGCATACGTGGTCCGTCTATCTTTAATACTTTTATTCTTTAATGGACTATTAAGCACAATACCTAACTAAACGTTTTTAAAAATACTTAAAATGGTGCAAATTACAGTTCTCTAAGTCGAATTGCTTGTTAGATAGAGTGTGATGTGAAACCACGTCTCTGTGATGTGAAATCACGTATCGTTTTAAATTATCTCCTTTTACTTTATTTAATATCCATAACATTCGCTTTCAGTAATTCGCTTGCTGTTTTGTTTATAGAATCGCACGCCGCTGAATACAAGTGAATACGATAATGAGATTTGAGATTAAAAGTATCCGCAGCTTTTTATTTTACTAGGGGGCTCTGCCCCCTACGAGCTACGCTCACCAGCCCCCGTTCAGACACCGCAAACTCTAAAAGCATGCTAATTTGATCGGCTTTAAAAAAATTTCGAAAGACTGAATTATAATTTAACAAACAGTGGCGATCTCCCTATAAACGGGTTTCTATTCCTTTCTCTGTGATTGGGGAATTTTAAGGCCAAATCAGCTGCTGTTAAACGATACAATGGCTGTTTTCGTCTTTGTTTAAATAAAATCAGTTAAACATTTCAAAATAAGCTAATATAAATTGAATTAAGTAAAAAAAAGTCTTTGTCTCCCGGTATTTTTTAACAAAGCGAAAAGAAGTTTCTTTTAAATAAAACATTTTAAATGTATAGTTTTTAATCTGACGTAATTTTCACCAAACTTTTCTTTCTCTTTTTAATATTCACGTGAAAATACTTTTGTTAGAAATGAAATATTATTTGCGCTGTCCAAACAAAAATAGTTGAAAAGATCATCTCAAAATATCAAATAAATGTCTCGAGCAATTTTTAAATTTAAACTGTTTTGAAATATTATTTTTTGTTCATTTTACGTAATAACTGTAATGCCACGTAAATGTGACGTAATTTCTCCTATTTAGGACTTCTAACGTATGTTACTGAATTTATTATTTTACAATATCCTTTCTCTTTTAAAATTCACTTGTAAATATAGTTTTTATAATGTAATTTTCAATAAGTTCCGGCTTTTTATATGTAATTATTTAATTCTAATTTGAAGGGTTTTTTCTGTTTGTAATAGTCACGTGTAAATAAATTTTTAATTTTAAGCAAACATTATTGTTTGCGCTGTTTATACATTTGTAAACAGTTTAAATTAATACCATTTTCTAAAATATGTAAAAAATATCTCTTGAAATGCTGAAAAGTTGAATTTAAAATAGAAATAAAACCTAAAAAAATATGAGTCAATTTTAAAAAAATAGTTGCAGTCTGCACACCGGGAACTTCAAACGTATAAAATGATCTAAAAATGATTAAAATCCGATGTATAGTTTTTGCTCCTATAAATTTTTTTAATGGGATGACTTTGCGCAACTGTTGCAAAAATTTATATTTTAAAATAATTCTTCGATTGGAAAACTGTCTGCATCAGCGTGTTTATCAAACATTTCTCTATAATACCGCCGATTTTCATATTTTTGTATGCAATATTTTTCTTAATATTAACGAAGAAAGACCTCCGGTCACAAAAAATTTAAATCCGGCGGCGGCGGTGACAACGTTAGTTACTGTTTTTTAGAATAGAGAGATACTATGTATAGTCTCACCTCAATGTCTTTCGGGATTTACGTCCATTTATCTTAGAATGTAAATTTTTATATTTAAATTAATATAGCTAAGTTGTTGTAAAAGACAAATCTATTAATCTATGCTCAGTGTTTTTAACACTTTCCAACAAAGTTGAAAAGTGTTTATGTATTCGGTTTGTCTGTCTGTCTGTCCGTCTGTCCACGCTCTAACTGCTGTAAATATACTCGGATTTTCATGCAATTAATAAAGTTTATTTAGGGTCACCAAAGCATGTTTGGTATTGTATAGGAAGTATGTAGGATTAATCATTCATTGACAGGGGCACTCAAAAGTATTCCATTACATTATGGTATATGGAGAAAAATCGTTTGCAGTGTATTTTAATGACATTATGCTATTTCAAATGTATTGCACTGATATGAATCATTGAATTTCACTACAATCACGTTAGAACAGAACATTCATAGCCTTTTTTATTCATTTACAGGGACACACTAAAGAAATTGGTTACAGTGCAGTACTGTCTTTAAGTAATAATTGCTGGAGTGTACGGTTTAAAATTTGGTATGCTCTTTTAAATTTAATTAACTTTTTGCATCTTACTCGTTATATAAAAATTCCATACCTCAAATACAGGGCTGCACAAAAGTATTCACGTACCGTTCTCCTTATGAGAGGAAATTGCTGAAGGTAAATTTTCAACTGAAGTACTATATGTATCTCTTAAGTGAACTCAATTTTGGCCTGCATGTAGTTAATAGATTGACATCTATATATCCTATACAGGGCTGCTGAAAAAATTCGGATCATTTTCCGATTGTGGATGGGAACAGCTGAAATTGGGTTTTGAAATGTGTTATGCGTTTCCATAGGGTTGAATAAGCCTTAATATTTTAATTTTTTAAAAGGAGCAGTTTTGTTACATTATTCTGAATGTGTTGGAAAGTGTTTCATAATCTATGCTTGATGCATGATTTCTTTTTACTTTTGTAGTAATATATTTAGTAATACACACCGTGTAGTATGTAAAAACTTAGTCAAATTTAAACACAACTGAAAACGTACTTCCAGCAATTATCGCTGATAGACTGTACTGTAAATGAATTATGTCGTGTTCTAAATGAAAGATTAATGCTATGAACATACTATTCTATATTGTAGGCATCGTGTACTGTAAATCATTATAAAATACACCGCAAACGATTTTTCCCCATGTACTTAATGTATCTTTAGAGTGTCACTATAAACGGACTATAAATGATACTTGATTTTCAATACCCAGCCAGCATGCTTTACTGAACTTCAATAGAACATATTAATTACATGGCCTTCTGCGTATATCTACTTTAGTTAGAATACGGACAGACGGCAGCGAGACAAACCGAAATCATAAACACTTTCCAACAATGTTTGAAAGTGTTAAAAATCTATATATATGTGAGAAAGTTTTGCCTTTAATAGCTTTCCCTGCGAGCCTTTTACTGTTTACAGCGCCACCAACCGCTCACGTAGATGCTGATCAAAGCGCCTTCCTCTGTTTGATTTGCTTTCCCCATGAACTAGTCAGCGCAGGCGTATTAGAACGACACTTGTGATTTAGAGACACTCCTTTTGAGCGGGAGAAAAACGAGAAGTGAACTGAGGTCAGTCGGTCGAACGCAGAGAACGAAGATGTGTGTTTGTTTAAGGACGGCGGCAAACAATGTAAAGATTGTGATGATGTTTATACTTCGCGCATATAATTAGTGTAAATATTTTATGTAAATAGTTGTAATATAATCTACCTTAAATTTTAATGGTGTCAGGCTCATTTAATAACCCTAATTCAAGTGCCCGAGTTCCCATAAATGGTGTCAAGAACTGTGATGAGAACGTTACGCCCACAAAGTTTTGGTTTTAATAATTCAAGTGTTGATGTCCTGTTGGTTGACGCCGCCCACAAAATTCTTTATACAAAATAATACTGCAATAAATTATAAGTGAAATAGTTCAAGTGGAGAAGTGCATGTATGTAGCAAGCTGGATATCTTTCTATGAAGTGAGTTTATTTTTTCTTATTCAATATGTCAAAATTAGTTGATTTCAAGGAATTAGAACTTTCGCTGAAAGCTGAAAAATCCTTAAGTATTAAGACGTTGCATACATTAATTTTTGGAGAAGTCGGTGATAGAAATAATAGACGTAGAATTCGAAATTTTACTGGCTTTGCTTTCGAAATAGATTCGGATGAATTTAAAACAAAATTGCAAGAAATTAAAGATAGTTTTTCTGTTAATGACTTGATTACTATATGCAATGTTTTATGTATAAATAATTCTGGAACTTTCGATGAAATTGCTGCCAGAATAATTTCTTCATTATGTGATTTTAGTGTATTGAAATCTAATTTAATTCCTGATGAAGGTGCTCTTAGCGATGATGAGAGCGAAGATGAATCAAATAAAATTAATGATATTTTGAGTGTTTCTAAAAATAAGTTGAGAAATGATTCTGGTAGTTCTAGTTGTGAAAATCAGAAAATTCTAATTCTTGATTATGTTCTTAAACCATCAATTTCCATTAACGACATTGAAAATATGGTTTCTGAATTTGATGGTAGTCAATTTCAAAATGTTGAAAAATGGCTTGCCGATTTTGAAGATACTGTTTCTTTATTTAACGTTAGTGACTTGCACAAATTGATTTTGGCTAAACGCCGTATGACAGGTAAAGCTAAATTGTTTATAGAAAGTGAAACAAAAATAAATTCTTGGTCTAAAATGAAAGCGTTACTTATTTCTGAATTTGGTGAAAGGTGTAATTCAGCCGAATTACATGAATTACTATCTAAAAGGAAAATTAAACAAAACGAATCGTTGGACGAATATTTTTTTAATATGAAACAGTTATGTTCAAAAGGCAACATAGAAGATTCTGCACTTATTCAGTATGTGATTAATGGAATAAACGATCCTGTTTTTAAAAAATCCTTTTTGTATGGTTGCCCAAATATTGTTGAATTTAAAGAGAAGCTTAAAATTTATGATAAATTGCGGGTCGATTATGATAGTAAACCTGATGTTGATGTTAGGCCTAAGATGAAAACAGAAGTTGAACTTAAAAATAAATCTAGACCCAATAAACCTGAGATACGTTGCTATAATTGTGGCGATAGATTCCATAAAAGTAATCAGTGTAGAAATAAAGATAAAGGTCCTCTCTGCTTTTCTTGTAATTTATATGGCCACAAATCATTCGAATGTGGTAAAATCAAAGATTCAAAGTTGCCTAATGATTCTCAAGTAAATGTGCTAACCTGTTCTCAGAATTTGGTTTTTAAAGATGTAAAGTTGCATTCATTAAATTTAATTTCATTAATCGATACAGGAAGTGAAAAAACTATTCTAAAGAAAAGTAATTTTGATAAAATTAAAAGTTATGTAAACTTAGAACCAACAGATATGCTTTTAAGTGGATTAGGTAAAAAATCATTCAGACCAATCGGTTACTTTGAGGCCGAAATCGAAATTGATGATTCTAAATTTCAAACATCTATTTTTGTGATTGATGACAAATCTATTGAATTTGATTTAATAATTGGTACTGATATAATACAACAAGGCTCCTTAATTGTTTCCGGTCATGATGTTAAGTTAAATAAGAGTCAGAATAATTCTTTAGTCAATGTTATTAATTCAAGTGAAATAACTGTAAATTCTAAATTTAACCCTTATTCTTCCACATTGCACAGTAGCAACCCACAAATTCTAAACCAAAACAAATATTTACCTGTTCCTCAATTGTCCTATTCTAGCTCAGAAATTAAAGAATTACGTCTAGAAAATGAAAATTTAACTGCCCAAGTTAAAGAAGTTGAAACAAAATATAAAATGTTACAATTAGATGTAATCGATTTAAAAGAAGCATTTTTGTCAGAAAAAACTAAGTCGAAAATTACAATAAAATCGTTAGAAGATAAATTAGAACAAGAAGTTGCAGAAAGACTGACCATTAGTAAATTGTATAGAAAATTAGAGAGACATTTTCAAGATATAAAATCCCAATTAGATGAAGAAAGTAAACGTTCAGAACAATACCGATTACGGTTAATAAAAGTAAATAATTATTCAAAACATCTTGAAAAACAGTTAGAAGAATCAGAAGATGAGTGTTCTAGAATAAAAATGTCCAAAAGAAGAATCCAGATAAAATTGAATAATTCCCAGGAAGATTTCGAAAATTTAAGACAAGAGATGACTAAGTTAAAAAAGCAAATTAAGATGACTAACAGTGCTAAAACCTTTAAAAATGATCCAGATTTCTCTAATTTCAAAGATAATGAAAATATGATGTATTCTTCCGGAAATGAAAATAACCAGAAATTTGATGTAGTAAATGAAGAAAATTTTAGAAAAGAAAATATTAAGAAAACGTCTGGTCAGAAGTTGAAGAATAATGTTTCTAAGAAAATTAAGAATATTCCTAATTCGTCAGATGAATTTGAAGATGAAATTGAAATTAATAATTACGAAGTTAAGAAACCTAAGCAGAAGTTTACTAAAAAGAAACCTGAATATAGAAGATCCTTTTCCGAAGAAAATACAAGTAAATTTGACTTAAATTCCGAAAATGACACTAATGATTCCGAAGATGAACCTTTGACCGATTTTGACGAATGTGGTATCGTTCCTGATAATTTCACCGATTATGATTTTAAACGATTTTGACAAAATTAATCCCGAAGGAATGAAAAAAAAGACGAAAAGACGTATGGTAAAAGAAGACGATAAGATGTAAGAAGAAAGAACGACAAAGAGACGTAAAAAAAAAAAAAGAAAAGAATAAGAAGACTTTGTTTTTCTAGAAATAATATAAATTTTGACGAGGATTTTTAATAATGATGACTTTTTCCAAATAGAGCTTGGGGTGCTGCTTTTTCTTTTTTTTCTTTTCAGGTGTTCCTGCTGCTCCTTCCTGTGGCCTACGTGTCGATCGAGGTCGATCAACCTGTCAGGATCGCCGATTTGTGGGAAAGTTTTGCCTTTAATAGCTTTCCCTGCGAGCCTTTTACTGTTTACAGCGCCACCAACCGCTCACGTAGATGCTGATCAAAGCGCCTTCCTCTGTTTGATTTGCTTTCCCCATGAACTAGTCAGCGCAGGCGTATTAGAACGACACTTGTGATTTAGAGACACTCCTTTTGAGCGGGAGAAAAACGAGAAGTGAACTGAGGTCAGTCGGTCGAACGCAGAGAACGAAGATGTGTGTTTGTTTAAGGACGGCGACAAACAATGTAAAGATTGTGATGATGTTTATACTTCGCGCATATAATTAGTGTAAATATTTTATGTAAATAGTTGTAATATAATCTACCTTAAATTTTAATGGTGTCAGGCTCATTTAATAACCCTAATTCAAGTGCCCGAGTTCCCATATATATATTAGGCTATCGTACGTGGCACAGAAATCGTGATTATTTTTTGTTTAATGGCAACGCCAGAATGAAAGACATCTCATTGATTATTGAACAGCATTTAATGCATCTCCCTACATATAAGGGGGTTTATCATAGGGGGGTCCCCTTTTATGTCGCTAAATTCCACCACGTTTGTCGTAAATTTGGCGACCAGAATTAGACCCCAAAAGTAACGCCAACTTGGCGCTATCTGTATTATTTCGCCAAATTTCCATAGACTTCCACTGTGAACCTACCTGCTTATAGAAAATCAACAACTTGAGATATTTTAATGCAACAAAAACTAATATTAGCTTAAGGGATAACATTTATTATATTTAAGGGAGTGCAAGTAAATTAAATTATGAATAAAAGCAACATATACAATGCTTAGCAGGCTTTCTCAAACATAAATTTTAAGGGAGACCAAACTGTTCGTCAAGGGAGGCTGGTACATAGATATTGTTGAGCAAATTTATTGAACCCTTACATGTAATTCTTATAAATTTACATAATAATTTTAGGGATATGACACGGTATCCTATGCCTTGATGTGGAGTCTCTTTCTTATCGGTCACCATCCTGACGTTCAAGATCAAGTCTATGAAGAAGTAGAATCCGTGATGGGAGACAATGACGAATTGTCCTATGATAATCTACAAAACCTAACTTATGTGGAGTGCGTGTTAAAGGTAAGTTCTAAGCTTTGTCACACAGAAAATACGCACTTTTAAGAGGTCAGATAACTTTTAAAAAGTCAGAAAATATATTTTTTAATAGCTTCGTTATATTAAAATTTGATTCTTTAGAAATATTTAAAAAGAAACCCAACACAAAAATTTGCTTTAGAATTATAATTATATCCAAGACAGATTAATCCCTATTATTAACACTTTCCAACAAAGTTGAAAAGTGTTTCTGCATTCGGTTTGTCTGTCCGTCTGCTCTAACTCCCGTAAATATTCTCGGATTTTGATGCAATTTATAAACCTTATTTAGGGTCACTAAGGTATGTTTGGTATGGTATATGAAGTAAGTAGTATTAATAGTTCATTGACAGGGGCACTCAAAAGTATTCCGTTACATTATAGTCAATGGGGGAAAATTGTTTAAAGTATTGTTGTAGTGTATTGTTAGTGTATTGTTGTTTAGTAATTGTTTAGTGTATTTAAATCATCTTACGCTATTTCAAATGTACTAAAATTGATATAAATCGCTACAAGATGATTACGATACAATAGGGCAATACAATATAATACAGGGCTGATAAAAACAAATTCGGGTAATTTCCCGATTGTAGATGGGAACAGCTGAAATTGGATTTTAAAATGTGTTATGCGTTTCCATATGGTTGAATTAGACATAATATTTTAAATTATTAAGTGGGTCTGGGACACAAAAATCTTCAAATTTTCAATTTTTTTTTATTGGATTAAAAATTTCTCTGTCGTTTTCTGCTTTAAATGATGTTTAAATCATGTTTCTATCTTAATTAGAGCAGGAAATATTAATTTTTTCGTTTTGGTCTGTTTTCAAAATCTGCCTTTCAAACTATGGTTGTCAAGGAAACGAGTTCTTGTGAAATTGCGGTTTTCTTCATGATAGGTTTTTTCACCATTTCTCATATTTAAATTCTTATAACTCGAGAACCGTTAAAGATACAAAGTTGAAACTCGGAACATATCTTTTCAATTATTTTACTTTACTTTTGAGCCAGCATATTTGAAAAAAATATTTACTTTTGAAAATATGATTTTTTTTTTTAAAGTTGCACCACTTTTTTTGTAATTTTTTCGTTGAACATTTTTAATTTTTTTTAATTAATATTTTTTTAAATGCTGGCTCTAAATTAAAAATATATATTTCTGTTTATTTAAATGAAAAACAATTTAAATTCTACAAATAATATTTCGATTTATAACGATTTTAAGTTATACCACTTTTTTCATAAATTTTAAATTAAAAATTTTTTAAAAAAGCTATGAGAAGTTTTATCATTTGATTTTGTTTACAAATGATATGTTTAACCATCACAAAAAAAAAAATCAAAATTTTAACTCAATAAAAAAAAAAATTTGAAAATGTGTCCCGAACCCCCTTAAACGGTGCAGTTTTGTTTCATTATTCTGAATGTGTTGGAAAGTGTTTCATAATCTATGCTTGACGCATGATTTTTTCTTTCTTGTTTTATATGAACACGAATATAATACCGGTCTTCCCGGGTAACAGAATATAGGTGAAAAACATTTCTTTAAAATTGATAACTGTAATTGATTTTTTACATTTAATATATATATGTCGTAGGCTGATTGAGAAATCCGGCTCTTTGCAAACAGCCTCGGCTCTTTGCAAAGAGCCGGGCTAATCGGAGAATCCATCTCCCTTTCTCCAATTAGCCTGATATTTTTCAGGCTTATTGCAAAGAGCCTAGAAAGCGTTAGCCTAATTGAAAAATAACCACTTTTTATCCGATCAGGGTGATATTTTTAGCTCACAGGCTATCAAAGCCTGAGAGCTTATGTGCCCGCCGATTCTGTATGTACGTGTGTAAGTACGTATGTACGTAATGAGATAACTCTTGATAGAAATATCCGATTTGCTTCATTTTTTTTATAGGTTCATTCTGATAAGGTGCTTCCCTGATTTTATTTTTTTTTTTTTGGGGGGGGGGTCATTGGTTAAGGATAAAGAGGGAAAATGGGGCTAGTCCCCCCCCCCCCCTAATTTATATAAATGGCTTTTTCATGCAGAAAGATTCGATTTGCTCCAAATTTGGTACGCCGGTTTATTGTGTTAAGGAGCTTCCCTGATTAGATTTGGAAGCTCATTATTTAAGTATAAAGGGGGAAAGGGGTTACCCCCCTTAATTTAGATAACTCGGTATTTCATGATGAGTTATTCGATTTGCTTCAAATTTGGTATACCGGTTTATTACGTTAAGGAGCTGCCTTGATTAGATTTGGAGGTTCATTATTTACATATAAAGGGAGGAAAAGGGGGCTATCCCCCCGTAATTTAGATAAATGGTTTTTTCATGCAGAAATGTGCGATTTGCTATAAAACTGGTATACCGGTTAATTATGTTAAGCAGCTTCCCTGATTACATTTGGAAGATCATTATTATGTATAAAGGGGGGATGGGGGGCAATTGCCTCTCCCCTTAATTTAGATAAATGCGTTTTTCATGTAGAATTATTCGATTAGCTCAAATTTGGTATACTGGTTAATTATGTTAAGAAGATGGCTTGATTAGATTTGGAGGTTCATTAATTAAGCATAAATGGAGGAAAGGGAGGGGGCTAGCCCCCTCCCTTAATTTAGATAAATGGGTTTAATGCAAAATTATTCGATTCGCTCCAAATTTTGTATACCGGTTTATTATGTTAAGGAGCTTCCCTGATTAGATTTGGAGGTTCATTAGTTAAGTATAAAGGGAGGAAAGGGGACTAGACAGCCCCCCCCCTTAATTCAGATAAATGGGTTTTTCATGCAGAGTTATTCGATTTCCTCCAAATTTCGTATACCGGTTTGTTATGTTAAGGAGCTGCCTTCATTTGATTTGGAGATTTATTGGTTAAGTATAAAGGAGGGACAGGGTCTAGTGTCCCCTTAATTTAGATAAATGGGTTTTTCATACAGAATTATTCGATTTGCTTCAAATTTGATATACCAGTTTATTACAATATGACTTCCTTCATTTGATTTGGAGGTTCATTGGTTAACCCTAGATCTACCGGGAATTTTATTCAAGTTTTAATAAAACGTTCTACACCAGAATTTTTATTTAAAACTATTTAACTTATTTATTTACCTTATTTTTGTCTGGTTTATATACTTAGTTTATTTTAAAGAAATTTCTGGTTTGAATGAATATTTTGTATGTACCTGTCGGGTCCAATGGACCCGTCTGGTAGACGGAGGGTTAAGTATAAAAGGGGGAAAAGGGGGGCAATTGCCCCTCCCCTTAATTTAGATAAATGTGTTTTCATGCAGAATTATCTAATTTAGTTTAATTTCTTTTCTAGGTTCGTTCTAATAAGGAGCTTTACTGATTAGATTTGAAAGTTCATTGGTTCAGCATAAAGGGAAAAATGGGGGAGCTAATACCCCCCTCCAACTTAATTTAGTGAAATGGTTTTTTCATGCAGAATTATCTGATTTGCTTCAAATTTGGTATACCAGTTTATTATGTTAAGTAGCTTCCCTGATTAGATTTGGATGTTCTTTGGGTAAGTAGAAAGGGGGGCAACGGGGACTAATACCTTTATTTATTTTTCGAGGGGCATTATTCTTTGAAATAAGAGTATAATATACAATTAGTGTGAATAGCCAGCTCAATGCCATCAGTTTAACTGGGCAATTTTCTTTTTATTAGGTTTATTAACGCATAGCCCTACCCAAAACCGAAAAATAAATTACAACAGACCGTACCCCGATCCGAGCAAGACAAAATAATTTCAGTCTACATGCAACCCGACCCGAACCTGAGAGTTCCATTTGAAAAAACCCGAAATCCCGAACCAAATCTGATAACCGACAAAAATATTCCAAAGATCCATAACCGGATCCGAACAAGACAAATTAGTTTTCGTGGACACGCAATGCTACCAAAACCTAAAAATTCCATTCGAAGTCAACCTGAAACCCGCCCCGAACCAAATCTTAACCGACAAAACTATTCAAAAGAACTATAACCCGATGCCAGCCAGACAAAATAATCTCCGTCTACCGGCAACCCGATCCGAACCTGAAAGTTCTAATTGAACTCAATCCGAAACCTGGGTGTTGTCGGTTTTCGGGTTGACTTCAAATGGAACCTTCAAGTTCGGATCCGGTTGAAAAAAAATTAAACTAAATCAGACAATTCTGCATGAAAACCCATTTATCTAAATTAAGGGGAGGGGCAATTGCCCCCCTTTCCCTCCTTTTATACTTAACCAATGAACCTCCAAATCAAATGAAGGAAGCCATATCGTAAAAAACTGGTATATCAAATTTGAAGCAAATCGAATAATTCTGTATGAAAAACCCATTTATCTAAATTAAGGGGACACTAGCCCCTGTCCCTCCTTTATACTTAACCAATAAATCTCCAAATCTAATCAAGGGAGCTCCTAAACATAATAAACCGGTATACGAAATTTGGAGCAAATCGAATAACTCTGCTTGAAAAACCCATTTATCTAAATTAAGGAGGGGGGTCTAGCCCCCCCTTTCCTCCCTTTATTTCTTAACTAATGAACCTCCAAATCTAATCAGGGAAGCTCCTTAATATAATAAACCGGTATACGAAATTTGGAGCAGATCAAATAACTCTGCATGAAAAACACATTAATCTAAATTAAGGGGGGGGGTCTAACCCCCCCCTCTTTTTCCTCCCTTTATACTTAACTAATGAACCTCCACATCTAATCAGGGAAGCTCCTTAACATAATAAACCGGTATACGAAATTTGGAGCAAATCGAATAACTCTGCGTGAAAAACCCATTTATCTAAATTAAGGGGCGGGTGGTCTTGCCCCCCTTTCCTTCCTTTATACTTAACTATTGAACTTTCAAATCTAATCAGGGAAGCTTCTTAACATAATAAACCGGTACACCAAATTTGGAGAAAACCGAATAATTTTGCATTAAAAACCCATTTACCTAAATTAAGGGGGGGGGGGTAACTCCCCCCTTTACTCCCTTTATATTTAACTAATGAACCTCCATATCTAATCAAGCCATATCCTCAACGTAATAAACCAGTATACCAAATATGAGCTAATCGAATAATTCTACATGAAAAACGCATTTATCTAAATTAAGGGCAGAGGCAATTGCCCCCCTTTCCCCCCTTTATGCATAATAATGATCTTCCAAATGTAATCAGGGAAGCTGCTTAACATAATTAACCGGTATACCAAATTTATTGCAAATCGCATATTTCTGCATGAAAAACCCATTTATCTAAATTACGGGGGGGGGGGGATAGACCCCTCTTTCCTCCCTTTATATGTAACTAATGAACCTCCAAATCTAATCAAGGCAACTCCTTAACTTAATAAACCGGTATACCAAATTTGGAGCAAATTGAATAATTCATCATGAAAAACCGATTTATCTAAATTAAGGGGGGTAGCCCCCTTTCCCCCTTTATACTTAAATATTGAGCTTCCAAATCTAATCAGGAAAGCTCCTTAACACAATAAACCGGTGTACGAAATTTGGAGCAAATCGAATATTTCTGCATGAAAAACCCATTTATATAAATTAAGGAGGGGGGGGGGGACTAGCCCCCCTTTTCCCTCTTTATTCTTAACCAATGAATCCCAAAAAATAATGAGGGAAGCACCTTATCAGAATGAACCTAGAAAAAAAAATTGAAGCAAATCGGATATTTCTATCAAGAGTTACCGCTTCACGTACATACGTACACACGTACATACGGAATCGGCGGGCACATAAGCTCTTAGCTTCTGCGGGACTTCTTCTTAAGTTATAAAAAAGCTTTGCATCATCATTGTTTTCATTTTGTGTAAAACATGGGTCGTTCGTCCGACATAATGCAGTTTACAAAGCATCGTATTATTCATTTGCATAGTGAAGGTCGTAATCAGCAGTATATAGCCAGCTAATTAAAATTTTCTCAGTCAAGTGTTAGTAGAGCAGTAAAGCAGTATTTTAACAACAAAGGTTTTGAAAACAAGTATCTGAATAGCGGCCGATAGCCAAAAACTACTCAAAGAGATGATAAAAAGCTAAAGAGTGTTGCTAGAAAAACTGTTTTAGAAGTGTAAGATATTTCCATCGAAAGTGAAAAGAACACGGTGTTGATGTGAGTAAATCTACAACACTAAAACGTCTCCATAAACTTGGATTTTAAATTCGTGTACCACAGATAAAGCCCATCATAACTATTAAAGTGGAAAGTGGTGAAAAAGCAGCTATTTGAAGTTATACCGATTTTATTCAAACTATTTTTAAGAATGTAAAAATAAATATTTGTACCAATATATTGAAAAAAATTTGGTTTTATCTATTTCTAAAAGAAAAATATATTGGTAGTTATTTTTTCTTCTTTTAATCTCAAACTAGAGAGGAAAAGCTGTGAAATATATAATCTTATATTAATATAAGTTTATCTATAGAACTAAAAATGAAATAGTAGCAGTATGCGGTTTTTACCTGAAATACATATACAGACTTTGGGATTTTTTATGCTAAGTATTCACAAAGCTCCCTCTCTTCTTTGAAGCCATAATGGTACAGGAATTGTAGCAGTTCAGCAGAGTATCTTTGTCATGATTGTAAGATATTGTCACTAATGGCATTCGCCAAATTCAACATTTGAAGGTTACGTAAGGATGTACACTTTCATACTTTTTGAACAGCATTTTTAGAATTATTCTATCGCAGAAAAATATTATAATTTCTGTGATTAATCATACAAATATTTTGAATCTAAATAAAGATATTAGGAAAATATTTCTAAAGTCAAATAATGGTACTAGAGACTTTAGAAATTGCAAAGAGTGTACTCACCTTGCATTGTTGACTATCGTTGTATGGCGAACTGTAATATTTCCGTCATTCAAACTGTTGACACAATCGAAATGACTATTGGTGGCAAATGAAGTTTTCGGTAGCGTAACTATCCAATACCCATGTATTAATGCGATCGTTTGGTCAACTTTAAAGAGAATGTTTTAAATCTTTAAATTGTAACTATTTCAGCAAACATTTTGAAAACCATGTTATGGTTGTGATATAAGTCTGTTCACATTTCAAAAACTCATATTTTTTTTTACAAGTGCCTGTTTTGGAATGAAATGTAAACTAACCGATTTCTCGAACTGTTGGAATTATGATTTCAAAAGAGAAAAAAATCACAATAAACTATAAGTAAATTAACATTTGAAGCAAACATTAAAGAAACAACAAGTGGTCGTAGCAGTGTGCGACTTTCACCATCAGATTTTAAAGAAAACTATACATATATATTTTTAAATAACTGAATCGGAGTGAAGTGGTGCTAAAAAAGCTTTCATGGGGTCTGGGTGATTGGAAAAATATGTTGTTCAGTGGTGAGAGTGTGTTTTGAATATATGGTGATCAAGGTGTTCGTGTATGGCGAATGAAGCAAGAAGCATATGACAAGGACTGCGTGAAACGATCAGTGAAATTTGCAGCCAGTGTAATGGTATGGGCTTGCATGACTGCAGATGGTCCGGGAAAACTATGTACCGTTACCAAATGTTTTAATTTTAAGATATATCAAGAAATCCTTGAACATTTCATGATACCGTGGTCTGAAGATCTGTGTGGTGACGATTTTATTTTCCGACGTGATTTAGCACCTTCACACAGGTCACTGTTACCAGACACTGTTTTAGCCTGCACCAAATTAACTCTTAAATGCCGGGTGTTGCTTTTCGGCAACATACCCAATTTAGGCTCTAAAATACTATTAGAATAATATTGAAGCTATAATGTCTAATGTTCCCAACAAAATACATTTTGAAAATATTATTAAATCGATTTTCAACGTGTAGATGGAACACTTGTGCTGTTTAAGAATAAAGATAGATTTATTTTTTACAATTGTTGCTACTTGTTCTTTTTGTTTTGTTTGGAAGCTTGCAAAGTACCCTATTTTGTTTCGCAGTGAGCCAGTAAAATTTATTTCTTATTATAGTTCCTAAACTTCTTGTGTGTTTAACATTATAGAATTTTATCAAGGACAATTATTTTTTCAATTAAAGACCAGTATTGCCGATTACTAACAAACAGTTTTTTAGCCGTAAACCCTACTTAAAACAAAATATGATTTTTTTAAAATATTTTTCCCATGATTTATTTAAAAAATGAAAGCCGAAAAACATTATTACAATGATTTTTAAAAAATCAGGCATGTAAGGATTAACATACTTCCCTGACCGGCTAATTCGCCGGATATAAATCCAATAGAGAATTTGTGGGGAATAATGAAGAAAAGACTGCAAGATATTGCCCCAAAAAACAAAGTTGAGCTTCTTTCCAGCATAAAGTCGACATGGTCATGTCTGGGCAGAAAACGTTGTGAACCACTTGTAGCTAGCTTAGAAAAGCGAGTTCTGCTGTTATAAAATGTAAAGGTGATGCTACAAAATATTAAAGAATAACTATCCCCCCCCCCTTTTTTTTAAACACGTACAGAGCACTCCCGATTATCCGGGTTAATCACTGGGAGAGGTCGCACGGACAATCGAAAAATGCGGATAATTCGAAAACTCCTTTTCATTAAAGAAAAAATCAACACCAGTACAAATATATAAAAATTACTTACATTTCCATACTGTATGACAACTGCCATGATTCATTTCCTGCTAGTATCCCTATATTATTACTCTCGAGGATGTGAGGCAATTGGCCCCGGGCTCTTCGACAAACTGTCATAAGTCTCTCAAACTAGGAATTTTCCGTTTAATATTTACTGCGTAATAAAGTTTGTAATGCATCTTTGCTTCTGCTGTTTGTTCATCTCTTGTCTTATATCGATACATACTTTACGAACCACAGTAATGACGCCGTAATCAAATTTTCTTTCTCCCATATAGTCTAACAAAGTTTCTACAGATTGTAGAGCAGTAGAAGGAGAAATTTTATTTCCCTTATTTAGTACATCTTTTGCATCAGTACTATCATCACTATTAGATTTAACAACACAGTTAGAAACGATACCTTCATCTGTCAAATACTAGAAGCCAGGCTCATATGCCCTCCCATCCTCTTTAATCCTACACGTCAAATACATTTCAGAGCGTTCGATTTTATCTCTTCGTATTTCACAATACTACCATCTAAACCTGAAATGATTCTAATTCACATCAACATCGATTTTACATGCATGATAAAAATGAAAATGTTATTATTATTATTATTATTATTATTATTATTATTTTGTGAGTCCGGAATGAGCACGGATAATCCACACACCGGATAATCCGCGCACGGGTAATCGAGAGTACACTGTATTTTTTACAGTGCATTATTCTAGTATTTTGAACTAGGCAAATGATTATTCTAATATTTTAATGTTTTCCAAGTGTGAATAATTATTTTAATTTTTGTATTATATCCTTTAATTTTTATGCTAAATGATTCTACAAACTATGTAGATTCTTACAATATTAAGTTTTATTCTGTATTACTTTTTGTATGAGTAATACATAAAAAAACCTTCTTTCACATTTTTTTCTATTATGTAATATTTAACTTGGATTTGTATATTTTTTAATGTCCTCTAACAATACCAAAAATCATATTTATTTGAAAAATTGCAATATAACACTGTAAAAAAAATCTATAAGGTTATTAAGAATTTGCCAGGAAACTGAGATGCAAAGAACTTTTTGTGTAACTGCAAGAAAAAAAAAAAAGCTTCAGGTAATTATCCCGGGTTATCGATAAAATTTTAGTAAGCATACAGATTTCTGTAGCTTTAATAAAAACTAGTTTATTTATATTTACAACTTTTTTTTATAGTGTACGTTAAATTTTTTTGAAATTTATTAAAAACGATACTATCGTATTGGCCTCGCGGCAGGAGTTAACAGCCTAATAAATTTAACAGCTAAAGATTATTATTTACAATCAGCCTTTTTGATTCGTTCATTTCAGTGATGTAACCCTTTAGCGGGCGCAGTCCATAAAAAAGGGCATCTACTTTTAAGGGGTCCCAAGACTCTTAAAATTAGAAAAAACAGAAAAAAAGGCCATTTCCAATATTTAATATCTTAAAATGTATTTGATTTTAATACACAATTTTATTTTGGGATGAAAGATAAAAGTATGTTCTTTCATTTCACTTAGTTAAAAAAATGAAAGATGCAGAATTAGCATTTACAGGGGGCTCCAAAACTGTCAGTTATTTCACGAGCAGAAAATAGGCATAACCGATTACGCACAGAATTACAAAATAAATTTTGCAACTATAATGAAAATTTTGGTGCCTACTTATTTTTCAGATTACATTAATTAACCTGAACCTAAATAAATTTGTATTTAAAACATTTTTATATTTTTAATACAAAGTCATATTTAGCTAATGCAAAATTTAGAAAATTTCAGCAGTATAATCACCTAAAAATTATTTTTTTAAACAATAAAAAGGAAATTTTAGGTTCCATTTATACAGACTAGCATGAAACATGTGTTTTGAAAATCTGATGAAAAAGTATTCAGACGTTTTTCAGATATCGTGCGTGTTATGCCCCTAAACGTCATTTGGAGAAAAATGACTTAAGTTTCGGAAACGCCGCTTAATCTAATGTGTGGTTATAATTCTAAATGCCATAACTTTTGTTCTAATGGGAATTTCATAAAAACAATTAAATCAAAAAGTTATAAAAGATAAGAGTTTAACATCTAAAAAAAAAAAAAAAACTAAAATTTCGAAAATTTTTAAAACTTTAAGAGTTCTGAGACCCCTTAATTCCAAAACTGACAAACGGCAAAAGAATATTTAATTAAAATTTTCCTTTCAGAAAGTGCGGAAAAATATGTAAGATTTTATTTTCTAATAAATTCGTTTGTAACTTCTGGTGTCAGTCCATCATTTCACCATTTTATAAACAGACTTACTCCGCGTCGGAAAGGGTTAAACGCGTGGTTTGATTTCATCTCTTAAATGTGTGTTTTATTTTTAACCCTTTAATAGGCTGGCCCGGATTTTTCCATTTCTAGAAATCATAATGTTAAAATAGCTGTAAACAAAAGTATTTCAAACAGATTTTTTTTTAACCCTACCGTGTGTCCTAAAAAGGACTGACTGATTTTAAAATTCAATAACTTGCAAACGGTGACAGATATTTAAAAAATCCTTGCAGCAAGGTTATGCATGAGGTCAAAAATTTTTTTACAGTGATTTTCGATTTTAGTTCGAATTACAAACAATAGATGGCGCTGTAAGTAATAGGCGCTAAATACAGGCTTTCTTTTTTGGCCTTTCTCTTCTTCCATGCGGAAAAAGGAGGTAAAATGTATTGAGTGGGTCCCGAAGTGCAAAAATCGAGCCTGAATTTAGCGTCTATTGATCGCAGCGCCATCTATTGTTTGTAATTCGAACTAAAATCGAAAATCACTGTAAAAAAACTTTTCACCTTATGCATAACCCTGCTGCAAGGATTTTTTAAATATCTGTCACCGTTTGCAATTTATTGAAGTCAGTCAGTCCTTTTTAGGATATCCGGTAGAAAAAAAGTGATATTAAAGACATAGCAACAAATTGCGATTAATAAATACAGTAGAACCTCTTTTATCCGAAACTCTCGATTAACCGAAATCAATTTTTAAACCATTTTATTTTTTTAACTATCACATTCCTTGTGTGCAAAATCGATTTTGAAAGCTTTTTTTTTATATTTTTTTTACTACCGTATTCCTTGTGTGCAAGCGGTCCTTTCCGAACTACGAGTACATATAAATATTTTCGATCCCCTTTCTTAGAGTTCCTTTGAATTTAATTTGAGCTTTTGTAAGCTGCTGTGTGGAACGAAGAAAACCAACAAATTAGCAATTCTGAAGCTTTTGAATGTTTTGCAAAAGGTTTGTCATGTCTGGACCAGAAGAAAGACTGTGATACTAGTGAACTAATAATATTAAAAAACTCTGTGATAGAGCTTCAAAGCAAAGGCAATCGAAACTGCGATAAATAAAACATTTTTTCAAACCTTTGTAAAATGTACTTAATTTCAAAATTAAAATTCAGGTAATTTATTCTTGTTCCTATTTTGCTATTGCTATATTTTTATTAAGCACTTGTTACCATAATACGAAATATTGCATATATATCTCCTTAATCTTAAAATGGAAGCATTCTCGATAATCCTAAAATTTCAATTTTTCGAAAGATAGTCGGTACCAATTACTTCGGATAATCGAGGTTTTACTGTATATATATCCTGGAATTCACAAGCATTTTTATAAAAATACAGGAAGACCCTCGGACGGTGAAAGGTTTTTAATGTATTGTTTTTACTTGTTCATTGATGAATGTTTTATTTAGTTATGGAATGTAAGCTGGAATCAAACGATGAGCTATTTATATTACTTTAAATTCAAACGGATTTCTCTTTCGTAATCGTCTGCACACGATCGATCTTTTGATAAGAAAAAAATTCATACTTAAAAATTAATTTAAAAAGAACAAAAATCGCGTAAATTGCGATGCAGTTTTCAAACAAATTGCGATACAGTTGTTAAATAACTTGCATTTGAAAGTACATCCTCCCCCCACCCCCATTCGATGGTGTAAAAATTGAAAATGCGCGATATTTAGAATGTTAACCCTTAAATGCCTGGTTTTTCAAAAATCATTGTAATAATGTTTTTCGGCTTTAATTTTTTAATTAAATCATGGGGGAAATACTTAAAAAAATCATATTTTGTTTTAAGTATGGTTTAAGGCTAAAAAACAGTGTGTTCCTAATCGGCAATACTGGTCTTTAATTGAAAAAATAATTTTCCTTGATAAAATTCTATAATATTAAACACACAATAATTTTAGGAACTATAATAAGAAATAAATTTTACTGGCTCACTGCAGAATAAAATAGGGTATTTCGCAAGCTTCCAAACAAAACAAAAAGAGCAAGTAGCAACAACTGAAAAAACAAATCTATCTTTATTCTTAAACAGCACAAGTGTTGCCATCTACATGTTCAAAATTGATTTAATAATATTTTAAGAATGTATTTTATTAGCAACATTAGGCATTATAGCTTCAATATTATTCTAATAGTATTTTAGAGCCTAAAATGGGTATGTTGCCAAAAAGCAACACCCGGTATTTAAGGGTTAAAAAATTGCTATAAAAGTTAAACTGAATCGTGTGCTGTTGCCCCCGTCAAAATGACGTCTGTGTTACGCACAGGCACGTTTGTCTTTTAGAATGTAGACAAGAGATAATTTGACTTTTAAAATCAATTTTCTCAAAAGACTGATTTCGCTGATTGCTCGGATGATTTCTTGGGCAAGGCTAGGTATTATTTCATAAAATATTTACTGAAAAAGTTGAAGGTTATAAACTTAAGGAGTCTCAGGACCCTTACAAATTGGAAAAAAGGAAACCAAAAAACATTTTCTACCTTAAATATATGAGATTTTAAAATACAATTTTTGGCATAGATGCCGTATCTTCCCTCAGCCGTTGTTGTTTTGAATTGTTTGGTGATTTTTTGTTGGGCGTGTTGGCGGTGTTTACGGATATGACAAACTCGATATGGAAACCCCGTGTGACGTGTGTGTTGTGACGTGTCGTGTTCTGGCAACCCCTGAGAAGCTTAGAATTTTGTGAATGTGTTTTGATATCGTGTTCTATCGTTGTCTTTTTATTTTTATGTTAAATTAATTGGATGTATTTCATTGACTATAGTTTCTGTAGTCCGTTTAAACGCTCTTGCTGAAGTAATTAAGAAATATGGGGAAATTTTGACAAGAAAGGGAGGTTTGTTTATAGCGTGTCAGTGCGTATTAAGCCTATTTTAGAAAATGGCGGCGGTGTTATTAGAGATATTTTATGCTGGAGGTTTCAAGAAAGCAGATGTCTGTTAAGGTATGTTGATAATTTTATGTATATTTTGTTGCTTTAAGAGTTTTTTACATATTGAGATTGCTACAAAACGAGAACTGCTGAATTTTGAGAATGCTATACCGCGAAAAATGCTGAATTCGGCAATGTTTTTTTTTTCGGTAAATGTGCGCGAAGCGCTCATACAACTATTGCTGATTGCCACTTTAGCGAGTTTCGTTTTTTAGGTATATTTTGCTGCTTTAAGAGTTTTTTACATTTTGAGATTGCTACAAAACGAGAACTGCTGAATTTTGAGAATGCTATATCGCGAGAAATGCTGAATTCGGCGATGTTTTTTTACGGTAAATGTGCGCGAAGCGCTCATACAAGGATTACTGATTGCCAGTTTAGCGAATTTTGTTTATTATTTACATTTTATTTTCGTTAAGCCAAACATGCGTATAAACGGGTGCTTGGCGACATTTACTACTTGGCGGAAAAGGGGTTTTCACGCCAAGAAGAATTCCAAGATGGCGGCCGGGGGCAACTAATGCCATCTGTTCCCAATTTTTATTGGGATGAAATATATAAGTATGTTCTTTTATTTCATGCATTTAAAAAATAAGATGCAGAATCAGCATTTACAGGGTCTCCATACTGCAAGACATTGGAAGAGTAGAAAATTGGTATGACAGCTTACGCGCAGGATTACATAATAAATTTTGCAACTACAATGAAAATTTTGGTGCCTACTTATACTTAAGATTCTAATAATTACTCTGAACCTAAATAAAATTGTATTTAAAGCATTTTTATATTTTTAATACAAAGTTGAATCACCTAAAAAATATTTTTTTGAACAATAAAAATAAAATTTTAGGTTAAGTTTATACAGACTAACATGAAACACATGTTTTGAAAATTTCATGAAAAACTATTCAGAAGTTTTTGAGATATCGTGCGCGTTATGCCCAAAAACGTCATTTGGAGAAAAATGACTTCAAAGTGTCGGAAACGCTGCTTCAGCTATTGAGTGAATATAATTCTAAAAGCCGTAACTTCTGTTCGAATGGGAATTTCAAGGAAACAATTATATCAAAATGTAAAAAAAAAAAAAATAATAATAAGAGGTTAACATAAAAAAAATTAAATTTCGAAAATTTTGAAGCTTTAAGATTCTACACTAGTCACTCAAAAAGACCCGGATGATAATGTTAATCCTATGGGGAAGTTATTATCAAATATCTCGCTTGAATTTTGTTATTTTCGAATGATTTTTTTTTTTTTTTTTGCATAGGATAGCTAAGGTCGATCTACAACCGGGCTAGTTTTTACTTTTTAGATTTTGGTTTCATATATTTTTTAAATAATTACTTTTACTTACGGAACCGGTTTGAAATTGAAACTATCCTAATATAAAAAAACTATAACCAAAATCGTAAAAGTAAAAATTAACCCTGTTGTAGATCGTCCTCAACTATCCTATGCAAAAAAAAAAAAAAAAAAAAATCCTTCGAAAATATCAAAATTCAAGCAAGATATTTGAAAATAACTTCTCCATAGGATTAAAATTATCATCCGGGTCTTTTTGAGTGACTAGTGTATGCTCTTAAGAGCCCCGAGACCCCTTAGATTCACAAAATGACCTCTATTATGTTCCTGAGAAAAGATATGTAAGCATTATGACTATATATTTATTTTTAAAAAAATCTGAAATTTTAGGGTTGAACTTTGAATTTGGAATTTGGAACAACTTTATCGTTCGGGGTCCATGAATCCACGATTTCTGTATTTTCTTGTAATTAAATAATCTTTATATTTTTTCCGGTTTTTATCATTAAAAACACATATTAGATCTCTACTTAATAACAAAATTGTGACTCGCTGTAACAATTCAATTATGGGAAGATCTGTAAACTATGGGGGAATGTTCTATAATTAGGTCAATTTGTCCATAATAGGGAATTCCATTCCGTACACTTAGAAATCTCGTATTTTCTAAACGGATTTTTATGAGACTTACATTGTCTGTTAGGTTATTTTGTGGGGGAACTTTTAGTGTATAATACATCGTTCTAAGTTGTTTAGTTATGGAACTATGGGAGAAAGTTCTCTAATTAGGTCAATTTGTCCATAATAGGGAATTCCATTCCGTACACTTAGAACTCTCGTTTTTCTAAAGAATTTTTATGAGACTTGCATTGTCTGTTAGATAATTTTAGGAGAGAAACATTTTGTGTGTAACAGATTGTTCTAAGTTGCTTAGTTATGGAGCTACGGGAAAAAGTTCTCTTCCACTAGATATATAAAATGCAAATGGAAATTTCATTACGAGCTCTTATAATTCACGTTTGACTAAACGGATTTATATGGGACATACATTGTTAGTTTTTTGGAGTGATTTTTTAGGGATGGGTTTTAGTGTGTAACATCCCGTCCTACGTTGCTTAGTTACACAGCTATGGAAGTTTCTAGGCTATATGAAAACAGTTTTGTTATAAAAATGGTATTTGGATCCTGCAATTTTAGAAATCATGTTCAGTAGAACCTCCTTTATCCGAAACTCTTTTAACAGAAACGCCCGATTAACCAAAATCCATTTTTGAAGTTTTTTTTTTTTACTATCACATTCCTTGCATGCAAAATCCATTTTGAAAGCTTCTATTTTTTTTTTTTTTTTTTTTTTTTTTTTTTTTTTTTTTTTTTTTGCCTACCATATTCCTTGTGTGCAAGCGGTCCTTTCCGAACTACGAGTACATATAAATATTTTCGATTTCCTTTCTTAGAGTTACTTTGAATTTAACTTGAGCTCCCGTAAGCTGCGGAGTGGAATAAAGAAAACGAACAAATTAGCAATTCTGAAGCTTTTGAATATTTTGCAAAAGGTTTGGCTTGGCAGGAGCAGCAGAAAGACTGTGATACTGGTGAACTAATAATATTTAAAAACTCCGCGATAGAGCTTCAAAGCAAAGGCAATCGAAACTGCGATAAACAAAACATTTTTTCAAAATCTTCTGATATATGCAAAAAGTACTTAATTTCAAAATTAAAATTCTGGTAATTTATTCTTGTTTCTATTTTGCTATTGCTTTATTTTTACTAAGAAATTGTTACCATAATACGAAATATTGCATATATTTATCCTTAATCTTAAAATTAAAGTCTTCTCGATTATCCGAAAATTTTGATTTTCCGAAAGATGATCGGTCCCAATTACGTCGGATAATCGAGATTCTACTGTAATTCCAAAAAGTTTCTGTTGTTTTCAAATCAATGTCATATTAAAATTTTGATTTAATTATTCGTATGAAAATAATTTAATTTTATTCTTATTCACGTTTTATTCGCAAATATATTGTAGTAATGAAAACAATTCTTCTGAATTCTTTTTTTCCCCATAGGAATCGCTCCGCCTTTATCCCCCTGTTCCGGTATATACAAGGCGTACAGTGAGAGATGTACAATGCGGTAAGTTGGTAGTTATAATTAAGAGCTAAGCGGCCACATTCGCAAGCTAATGAGGAACTCATTAAAATGTACACGTTTACATTTCCATATATTTACGATTTATTTTGTTTATTTATAATTGCTTACGATATCTGAACATCTAACGCGATATCATTGTACTTTTTAACACTTTCCAACAAAGTTGAAAAGTGTTTATGACTTAGGTTTGTCTGGCCGTCAGTCCGTCTGTCTGCGCTCTAACTCTCGTACATATACTCTGATTGCCCAGAAATTATTGGATGTTATTGATGTTTACCATAGCACGATTCCTATTTCAAATGAAGTTTGTAGCATGTTAAATTAATTTACAGGGAGAGTCAAAAGTATTCCGTTACATTATGGCCAAGGGGGAAAAAATCGTTTCAAATGATTTTTTATCATGTTAAACGCTTTCAAACATAATAAAATTGATATGCATTTATGAAGCGCACTAAAATATGCTAAGAATAGTTATTATTCATTTAAAGGGCCACACAAAAGAATTTCGTTATATAATGATACAGGAGGTTTGTTTGCGGCATATTTTATAATTATGTTAAACTATTTCATATATAATGAACTTGAAATACGTCTCTGAGCTTTACTATAAGTTATTTCTTGCTAAACTAAATTTTCCCATTATATAGCATATATATCAACCAAAAGATCAAATACAAGGCTTTTCAAAAGAATAGGAATACATATTTGGCTATGGAAGGTAACTCCTGAAATCAGTTTTTTGAATGTTTTATGTGTTTCTAAATGTTTATTTAGTTATCTTATTACCTTATTTCCTTAAAAAACGAAATTTTTTTAAAGCATTCAGGAAGTGTTGAAAAGTGTTTCGTAATCTATGCTTAACAAATGATTTTTCTTTATTGTTCGATTTTGGCTGAATTTCCTTTCAAAGATCGCTTCCAATTTCGAAAAGAAAAAAATGTTGGTTCGTTATGAAATTCAAAGTGTCTCGAGAAATAACGGCACCAAAAATCGGAAAAGTACAGAGATATCACGTTTGACATCGACCTCAGAAAAAAAAAGCTTGAACTGAAAATGAGAAATTTGTAAAGAGCTCCATCATTGAATTTACATTCGCAGTGAACCAAATGGATTTTTCGCTATTTTCGAAACAAGGTTAGACTATCTGAAGCTTGAATTATTCTCAATTTTACTTATTTTTAAAAAATTCACACACAAAGGATTCTGTGTATGTGATACTTCTTTCGAAAATGGCGAAAAAATCTGTCTCGGCAATACTGTGGCCTTCCGCATCTGGCTGGATTTTTATTTAGGGATTCCAAATTCCCACCAGTAAGTTTAAATAGTCATTATTGTTTTATAAGATGATAGATATTCCACAAATAAAATAAGATAAAATTGCTATTCAAAATTTTCCGGTGTGAATTCCAATACTAGTGAGAAATCGGTCGATTAGTGATGACGTCGCAACTCGTGTCCTATGGCCTTGAATATTTCGATAGCATGGAGCAATTGTTGTCTTCGAAAGAGACTTCTTGTAAAATGCGTTTTTCTTCATGATGGGGTTTTAAACCATTTCACGTATTTAAATTGTTATAAGTCAAGAACTGTTAAAGATAAATGGTTCAAACTTGGAACATGTATTTTCCGATTATTTTATTTTAATTTTGAATGAGCAAATTTGAAAAAAATATTTACTTTTGAAAGTATGATTTTTTTTTTTAAGTTACATCTTTTTTGTTTTAATTTTTTTTAAATATTTTTTTTTATATAAATGCTGAATCAAAATCAAAACTTATATATTTCTATTTATTTAAATGACAAAAAAAAAATTCTACAAATAATATTTCAAGTTATAACGATTTTAAATAAACCCACTTTTGTAATAAATTTTTAATTTTTTTTAATTTTTAATTTTTAGGAGTTTCATCCTGTGATTATGTTTACAAATGATAAGATTAAGCATCATAAAAAATTCAAAATTTTTAATCAGTAAATAAAAATTATTTTAAAATGTGTCCCAAACCCCTTTAAAAATAAATAAACTGAATAAATTTACTGAATCTACTGTAAATTTACAGAATATTTTTTCTTGTAATTTAGGGAACTGTTACTCTAATCTCTGTAAATTTCCGTTAGACCTAAGATAATGGATTACCAGTAAATTATGTGTAATTTCACAGGAAATGTTTTAATAGTGTATCTTCATGACAATTTTATTTCGATTTTAGGAAAATCGTCAGTTCCGAAAGGTACAAACGTCGTATTCTTTCCATACTTAGCTCACAGGAATCCAGACATGTTCCCTGATCCAGAAAAGTTTGATCCAGAGAGATTCTTAGCGGGAAATTCTGGAAAAAATTTAATAATTTATCCTTTTGCTGAAGGGGTGAGGAATTGCATTGGTGAGTATATAAATGCTTCAAAAGTTTTTAGGAAAAAAGTAGTTTTATTTTAGAACCCTTTAAGGATTTCCGATTTCATTATGCATGTGTGTAAACCAAAGTAAAAAGTTATGTTGCTGATAATATACAGGATGTCCACTCTCAACTTTGTCCAATGGCTAATTCCTAAACCGTTAGTCATATGCATACAGTTCCAATTACAAAAATGTTTTAAATGAGGTTTTTATACGGTACCTCGATCCTATAAGTTATATTTAGTAAACTTTTCCTATTACACTGACAAGTAAGACAAAAAAAGTCCCGTTCATATAACACTAAAATAGACCGAGTTATGAAACTTTAAATATGCATGACTTATACCACTTTTTTGCATACGAACACTGATGAGTTCCGCCATGCTTTAAGGGGTCATATACCAAGTGCTTAGTATTCTAAGAACTTATTTCATGTGTATCTGCCATTTGAAAAAAAAATCGTAGAAGCATTGAGTTAACTTCTATTAAGTTTCAGACTGACTAAAATGATTGTATTTTAACATATGTTTTATTTTATAAGTATTTGAGACTGTTTCTTTCATGATTTCTTTTAACAAAAATTATGTTATTGTTATAAGTTTTTATTTAACTTCAACGATCTTATGTATGTTTTTCCAGTTCAAAATTTGTACTCGAACTTTAACTCGGTTTCAAATATCCGATCAAGATTAAATTTTACATGCTGACGTAAATCCGATGACAACCTATTATTATGATTTTTGCTGGTTACAATTTTTAATTATTTTACAGGATAACACAAAAGATTTCGGATAGTTTACCGCCATGAAGTTTAAGAATAAGTTTTAAATTAGATAACACATGGCTGCGGTGGTTGTGCTTTTTAAATTTTATGTATTTTTTAGCACTGAATCTGAAAATGACCTTCATTTTTAACCATCACGTTAGAATTTTTTTGCAAATCGTAAATGTCAAAGTTAAAATACAGCGAAAATCTAATACTATAAAACAGATGTAAAACTTTTTTATTTAATTCAATAATTTATTCAATTTTTTGGCTTATACTGGGATTTTTACAGCTAAACAGCTGAGGTGTCCGATGAGGGGGGGGGATGAGGTTCAATTTTAACTTTGATATTTACAATTTGCGAAAAATCCTGACGTGATGGTTAAAACTCAAGGTCATTTACTGATTCAGCCTTAAAAAATGCATAAAAATCAATTATCAAAAGTTGAAAACACAACAATGACATCTATTTTATGGTATCAAATTTTCGATATTTTTTCTTTTTTTTAACTTTAAAATTTACGAGTTGCAAAAAATCTTTAAGTGGTGGTAAAAAATGAAGATAAATTTAATTCAGCTGTACAGAATATATAAGAATCAATTATCAAAAGCTAAAACTGTTAATTTTCATCATTTTATTTAACAAAAATTCTGGGTTTTTTTTCTCTTCTTATATGTTTATTACAAATTGTATATTTTGCATTAATATGTCAGAATGATTAAAGATTTCAAATTTATATTTCAATGTTATTTTTTTAATATACCTGACCTCAACCATTTTTTCAATATTCCTGACGAAATTATATTTTTACTAAATTTATGAATGACCCCTAATTTGCAGCAAAAAATTTTTCAAACTTTAAACAGTTTTTACTCAGTCAATTTTAATCGTAGAATAACGGGACTTATTTTGTCCTACTTGTCAGTGTAACAGGAAAATTTTACTATTATTATTATGAAATATATACTATTATTATATATTATTATTATTATTAAATTATTACTATTATACTAATTACTATTATTATATATTATTATTATTATTAAATATATACTATTATTATTATTAAATATAACTTATAGGACCGGGGGACCGTATAAAAATTTAAATTTCGTTATTTTTTAAGAAAGGTTTTTATTGGTCCAAATTGTTTTTAAAATATTTATTTACCTCTTTTAAAATATTTTTGTAATTGAAGCTATATGTCTATGACTAATGGCTTAGGAATTAGCCATTGGACATCGTTGACAGTAGAAACTCTTTATAGTACTGGCCAAAATTGTGGAAGCTTTTTGAAAAAATGCATTTTTAAAATTTGGTGGCTCATAACACCACTTTCTGTTTAAGCAATACCATAAAATTATATATTAGTGGAAAGATAATTTAATCACGAATGTAATGGAATAAATTGCGTTCAATTATTAGTATTTAATAAAAAGTTATAGACAAAAAACAAAACAAACTAGTTAGATGTGCCAATCCCAAAAAAACATCTCATACATCTTAATATTTCAAAAACTAGTTACACATGTTAATACTGCAATATTATTAGTTCAATACTGTACCAACTTTAATTTTCATCTTAAATTTCTGCTTTAGTCGATGAAGCGTAGTAAAAATTAGTTCATCTCGATTATGATATATACTATAATCAATAGTTTTTCGTTATTCTGCTGTACATCATCTTTTTGCGAATAGCCGGCTTAGCAGGGCGCGAGTTGCCCGAGACGCCGATGAACAACAGAACTACGAAAAACCGAGAAAAATATACAAAAATCGCTATCGCAGCGCTCCTTTCCGGCGGAATAGATCCAAATTCAAGGAGGACCTGCTGGCCATAGCCAAACACATACCCAAAAAAATTTGGTTAATTCTATTCATAACTTCATACACTTTTTGATGGCACAATAATAAAAATGGCACTAAAAATGCTATTACAGTACCCCCTTCCGACAGAATATTTCTAAATTGAAGGAGGACCTGCTTGCCACAGCCAAATACATACACAAAAAATTTTGTTCAATTCTATGCATAACTTCATACACTTTTCAATGGTACAATGGCGACACACGTACACACGGACGGATAGACAGACAATTTGTATAAACGTTATTTTCGGGATCTCTGACCCCTAAAACGTGTAAATCCGTCGAAAGTCGGAAGTCGAAAAAAATTTCAATTTTAATACTTTCTCCTATTGAAGACAGAAGAAAGTAAAAAGGAACACGACTTACTTGCAAGGAAAATCTCCATACGGGCATATTCAGAAAAATCTGAAAAAATTACAGAGTGTTCTTACCATGTGGATATATATGTTTATAAAAAAATTTTGGCGGAACCTTCGTAAAGAACGTTCGTAAAAAAATAATGAAAATTTCGTTTATTTGGCAATTTATCATCTGTTGGCGATGAAATGAAATTTCGAAAATTACTTTTTTATGTCGAATAATCTTTAAAATAAAATTGTTTCATATTGAACTTGTTTGAATAAATTTAATGTACATGACTTTAGTTATGTCATTTTTTGATTGATTTAACCATAGTTTTGTCATACATATATATATATATTTATAATGAAAGTTAAATATCAAATTTTATGAATTAAAGCAAAATTAAAATTGTTTCTCAAAATTAAGTCCAATTGAGCCCTTTGGATTCAATTCTGTTGCTATGGAAACGACGAATTCTTTGATATTGAAATTGAAATGAATAACTGGTAAATGAATCTTGCCTTTATTTTGGAATACGCTTAAATATATGAAAGTATGTTTTATATATGAAATTGTATTTAAAGTAATAAAATTAAATAACAAGCAGCATAAATATGTAATACGAAGAAATGCATTTATTAAACTCTCACATTTTTTATGTTTAAATTCATTAAATACTTTTTACACACATTCTAAAAATCAATTAGCAAACAATTTTCAGGTGCATTAAAAATCGTTTGCTATTGGCGAGGAAAAGTACTGCTCGCCAAATAGCGTGACGCTTTCGTCTTTTCGCGTCAAATATTCGAAAGTATTTTATTTTTTACAGACTTTCTACAGTAATTCCGTCGCTAAATTTGACTGATCCTTTATTACATGCATAAGTAGTTCAATTAGTATTTTTTTTTCAAAATATTCTGAGTATGTCCAGTATGGAGACCTTCCTTGTTAGGTTAACTTGAAGTAACTTTCCTCTATTCGAATACAGCCAATGAGCATGAGTGAACCAATCAGGAGGGCCAATCAGGAATGCCAATCAGGTGCCATCTTGTTTCTACAGTGACTCAATCAGGTGAAAATACACTGTGAAAATAGCTGAAACGTTTAGTATTGTAATAGGAACGTTTCGGATAGCTTCGGATACCTGAGAGCTATTTTCACTTTCTGAAACCATCAGAATTCCTGCCGAATTTTTGGGTTTAGTTTCAGTTGTGGAATATAACTGATCTTCGTCTAGCTAACACATGCGCATTCCAAGTATTTCTCAACTATTTCCCCACTGCCGGAATCCAAAGCTATGTCAATTCGTCTGTATAAGTATGAGTATGGGGACGTAGAGAACTTGATGTAGCATGTGCATTTCAATTCGCTTTTACTTAGAAAAAACAATATATCTATTATATGTATAAAATCCAAACGGAAATTTCGTTCCGAACACTCCGTTCTACTTCATGGATTTTGACGAAACTTACACTGTTAGATAGATATCATTTCAAGGAAGGTTTTAAGCTATAACACATCGTTCTACATAGATTAGTTATAGAATGATGACGGGAAGTTCTGTTATTTTGGACGAAAAGGTTGCCATTAGCATATGATTTTCATCTTGGCATATTAAGCAATCTTTTTGTTAAAGAATTGGAATGTCTGTATCATTTAGAAATTAAAATATACAAACAGGCCGAAAAAAACTATTACTGATTTTATTAAAAATACAAAGAAATACAGTTTTAATGAGAAATAATAGTATAAAAAGAAAATATTTAATTTAAATATGAAAGAAATGTGCTTGAACGGCTTAAAAGAAGATTCATTTTCAAAGTCGATCCATGGAAACAATACTTGGCGATTTGCGATTTATCATCTTTGTGGTTTATATTTGACCCCTGGATAAGAAAATATTTTTATTTAAATAAAATAGCGGTTTTTTTTCTGTTTTTTAAGTTTGTCAGGGTTGATTTCGAAAGTACAGGATGCATTTTGTTTATCATTTACACCATTGGATAAGTTTTCGGAATCATTTGTATGCATGATTTACCTATATAACTATTATTATTATTATTATTATTATTATTCAATTAAATTTTGGTGTTTCTCTTTTCTTTTCGGGCGCAAAGGTTGCTGTTGGTCAATGTTTCTCATCTTGGCGGCGATATATTATGTTATTATTGAGGTATTAAAACGGCTATATTATTTAGCAAAAAATACGAACAGCATGGAAAAACTGTTTGTAATTTTTAGGTAGATTTCGTACGAAATACTACCTATTGCAGTCGTTACCATGGTGCGACTTTTGAAAAATTCCTTCATAACTTTTCATTATAGGACGCCAGGAACCCAAAACCACCCCCACCTAAAAAGTTTATATATATATATATATATATATATATATGTATGTATGTACTAAATTTTGTCCGCACGATAAAAGTCGCAATTATGCACGGATCGTCTTCAAACTCGCCAACAACTTTCAGATGGCTAATATCTCGGCGGGGATTGAAAATAGGCAAAATCGGCCCAAGGGAATGGAAATGGGGAGGGTTCAAAATTTTGAATACCGTCTTAACATGATTCTGATAAAACCAGCTCTTACACAACAATGACAGGAAGAAGAAAAAATTTTCGTTATAGCAGTTGCCAACAATAAAAAAAAAAAGCAATAAAATTCTCACTACAACAATTGCTTTCCTATTGCAAGTTTTTAGCGTGAAAAATTAAATTAAATAAATAGTTTGACGAATTGAAAACAAATTGAATATTACGTCATAAGTTTTCTACAGCAAGATTTCCGCATTAAAACTCAAAATGAAATAAATAGTTTGACGAATTAAAAATCAAAAACAAAATATTGCGTCATATTGGAAATAAAATGGACCTCAGCAGGTGAATATGTAACGTCATGTGAGTTTGAGGAAACGTATTAAAACATTATAAATCCCCGACTATGGAAATATTAACTTATTTTAACACTTTGAGGTTCTCTGAATTTGAAATAGCTATTTTTAAAACCTATTCCATATACATGCGTATGTGTATTCGTGTATATTAGAATTTTCACAAAATGTTTAGCTCCCTACAGCTCATTCTTAGTGAAGGAACTGGGTTTATCTCTAATCTTGATTTAAGTTTTGGTGGTGAATTTAGTATTTAACTTCGAAATGTACCTCCGCCTGTAGGCCCGAGCCGGCAGGGATTTTTTGAAATATAATTTAAAAAAAAAACGAAAGTAAAGGAACTTAGAATTATTCTTACGGAGATATGTGCAATCACGCATTATTTAAAAAAATTTCATGGTGAAATATATATATATATATATATATTTACTTCATTACTGTTTAGTATAACTGCGTATACACCCTCATTTTTCTGATAGGTAATTACAGGATTTATGAAAAATCTTCCGTAATTGAGCACCCCACCCAATTGGCGTATAAATTATGTTATTGGAAGCATTTTTCATGTTTGAAGAGAATGCTTCAGGATGAATTCTATTACAAAAGATGAACCGATTTCACAATTAGTGATTAATTAGAAATTTGTGTTTTTTACTTAATCAGTTTTCACATTGGCACACTCAATGCATTAATGAACAATTTGGCTGAGAGTGAAAAATTTAGAAGCTTGGGCCGTTATTCGCGGATTCGAATATATATAATCATGATTTTAGGTAATAAAATTTGTTGTTTATTTTTTCTCTTATGCGGGAGCAAATGTTTCCAAAAATGAATTTATTTCATCTTGGCGACAACATATTTCAATGTAATCCATAATCAATGCCCTTGGTTAAAAATTTTAAACTTCTAAACCAGTTTGATAAATACATGCCTGTTTGTGTTCCGGGGATTTGATAAAACGTGCCCCGGAAATTCCGGAGTTACACAGGCATGAGATTCTTCCGCGATTTTCCGCTTTTTGTCGTTTTCCGTTTTTTCTGATTTTTTGCCGTTCCTTGCATTGACGATTTGTTCCGAAATAATAAAAAAATCGGTTATCAGTCCGAAAATGAGGGCACAAAATATCAAAAATTTCGACAAGTGACCGCCGAAAAAACAATTTCGTCAATCGTTCGCAGAAAAAAATAGCCAATTTCGAAAACTATCGCGGAAAAAACGCAATTTCGTCAACGGATCGCGGAAAACCCCTGCTAATTTCGTCATAGAATCGCGAAAAAACAGCTGATTTCGTCAAAGGGTTGTGGTAAAATGGCAACTTTCTTAATAGGATCGCGGAAAAACACGAATTTCGTCGAAACATCGCGAAAAAATACGAATTCTGCCAAAAGATCGCGAAAAAACGCAAATTTTGTATAAGGATCACGAAAAAACTCGGAATTTTGCCGAAAGATCGCTTAAAAAACACTAATTTCGTTAAAAGATCGCAAAAAAGGTGAATTCTATGTTAAAGAATCACGTAAAAAACGCGAATTCTGTCAAAAGATCGTGAAAAAAATGCAAATTTCGTCAAAGGATCGCGAAAAAATGCGAAATATGTCAAACAATCCCGAATTCTGTCAAGGGACCGCAAAAAACTCGAATTTCGTCAAAAGATTTCGCAATAAACGCCTATTCTAAAAAAAGATCGCAGAAACAACGGGAATTTTGTCAAAAGATCGCGAAAGAAACTGGAATTTCGTCAAAAGATCGCGGGAAAAAAACTGATTTGCGTCAAAAGATCGCAGAAAAAACCGATTTGCGTCAAAAGATCGCAGAAGAAATGCGCCTTTCGTCAAAAGATCGCAGAAAAAAACTGGAAATTCCGTGAAATCGCGGGAAAAACGCAAATTTTGTCAAGGGATCGCAGAGAAAACGTAAAGTTTGTCAAAGGATCGCAGCAAAAACGCAAAGTTTGTCAAACGATCGCGATTTCTGTCAAAGGGTCGCAGAAAAAACGCTAATTTTGTAAAAAGATAGCGGGAAAAACGGGAATTTTGTCAAAAGATCGCGGGAAAAACGGGAATTTTGTAAAGAAAGATCGTCGAAAAAACACGAATTTTGTAAAAAAGATCGCCGAAAAACGCAAATTTTGTAAAAAAGATCGCCGAAATAACGCAAATTTTGTAAAAAAGATCGCGGAATAAAAGCGAATTTTTCTATAGATTGCAGAAAACCGCGAATTTTGTCAAAAGATCGGCGAAAAAACGGGAATTTTGTCAAAAGATCGCCGAAAAAACGTGAATTTCGTCTAAAGATTGCCGAAAAAAAAGGTAACATTGTCTAAAGATTGTGGAAAAAACGGTAATTTCGTCAAAAGGTCGTGGAAGAAACGGAATTTCGTCAAAAGGTCTCGGTCGCGAGACGCCGTGAAAGTTCAGCCTTTTTTTTTCAGGGGATTTTATCAACTGTTACAAACAGTCATGTAAATATAGAGAACAGTTCCAAATCATGTTCCCGTTTTTATTGTGAGTATTTCTTGGTGATGAATTTTTCGATGTGGTTGTTGCGATCTCTAGCATTTGGGATTGCCTTTTTTTATTACTTGAACGCTACTGGTGGATAAGTAACAATTTTGAATACTTTTTTTATAATTAATTTTTTTAATATATATATTTTTTAATTCTATAATTTCCCGGAGATTTTTTAAACGATATTTTTCTGTATATGCAATATTATGTAAATATACATAAAACAAATACATATATATACTATTTTCAATTTAAAAATAAATATTTATAAATATTTCAAAAACATGTTTTTTCGCCATCGTGAAAATTTTGGCCAAAGATGCCAAATCGGCCTATTGGTGCCATTTTGGATTCCTTCGCCAATCGCACCAACCGGGACAAAATACGGAACTCTTCTCAAAATATACAATCTCTCCCTCCCTTTATTTTGATTTTTCTTTTCTTTAAAATTTTTTAGTTTTATGTTAGTATTAACATCTCAGGAATTCGGAACTCAAGATTATTCTTACGCATATTTATGCAGTTACGTATTAATATCATTTGCATAATCATTGCTATTTTGGAAAAAAAAAATATGCTTCCTAAAAGAAAGTTTAGATCGTCTGTTTATTAGGTACTACTTGATTATCCCGCCGCGCCGACCAATTTCGCCAAATTATTCGCCAAATTATACAAATGGAAGAATGCTGACATTCTAAAATTTTAAGATGGGAAAATTAATAAAAAAAGAAAAAGCAATTAGACAAATTACAACGACCATTTGGAAAATGATTGTTTCAAAGGCTAAATTTAAGATATAAAAAATCGCACGGAGTTGATCATACATTACGTACGCCATGAATTAAACATTAATATTCCTGGACCAATTTTAAATATCCCACAATATTACTTTTTACACCGTCGTATAGAGAAAAAAATGTACTTTTAAATGCAATTTGTTTGAAAGCTGTATCTCAATTTGTTTCTGAGTTTTTTTTTTTTTTTTTTTTTTTTTTTTTTTTGTAGTTTTTTATTAATTTTTTGTCATAGTGGCAACAGAAGTATCCATCTCTGTTGAAAGTAAAGGGAAAATACAGATTACTGTATAGACCAATTAGAAAACGAATAAAATGCGGGATTCAACTAATAAAACGCTTCAGATATGTTTTTGATTTCCTACCCTGACCGAGGACAATAACCATTTTTCCAAATGGTTAAAAAATACTAAAGAATAGGGTTACTTTAATAATGATGTTCACATATGGCATAGCAACATACCAAATGAAATTTGATTTATTTAGATGATTTCCGACAAAAGAATGCTAATAGTTTACGTATTTAAATGCATAATTATTGAATTAAACTATAAACAAAGAAGCGATAATTTTAAGATATTGTATTTCTGAATAAAATTCAAGTAACTTAAATGTAACAATCGAATTTATTAAAAACCACAATAAATATCAATATTAACGGAAAATTGTAACCATCCTAATGCTCTTTATTTAGTCAAACAATGTTGACAGATATAGCTAAAAAATGCATGTAAACATTGGATATAGAATTGAAGAAAAAAAGTCAAAATTTGAAGTAATTTTAAATACGAAAGAACAAATAAATTGGTAAAAGATTAATAAAAATGCATATAAAACGTCGAATTAAAAAGACTTGATGACGTTACAAACACGTGTATCGTGTTTAATGTCGAGTGAATGTGGCATTTACGATCATCCATTATTGACATTTAATCTTACAGTTTGGCGACAGGTTTTGGTCGACGGGATAATCATAGCATTTCGGGCTAATATTTCGTAGCTGGATATCTCGCAAATTGGCGAATTAAATATGATTTTGAAAGCATCGTACTTGTTTGAAGCAGCATCTTCATGATGTATTCCATTACAGAAAATTATATCATCTTTTGCCATGTTCATTTGCATTTCAACTGAACAGTTCATATTATGTTGATAGAAATTACAATGTTAGTTTTTGGGGTTAGGTATACAATGCATTGTTCTACAACGCTTAGTTATAGAATTACTTGGAAATTTCTTAATTCTTTGAACCCGATTATTAAATATTACCTTTTTTAAGAATTTCATGCATTAAAAGTTTTTTTTTTCTTTTTGAGAGAAGTTTTCGTATTAAAAAGAGTGCTGCATTTTAACTGATGATGGAAGCTACAGTATTATTTACTGATATTACAGTTTTAACTGCATTTTTTTTTCTGCTAAAATGGAAATATGAAAAACTGTGGCAGAATTGCGTTTTACGAAATATAACAGAACATAGAGTGATATAGCATTTAAACTACCAGAATCACACATACCACAAAACCGAGAATAACAAAAGATAACAAATGAGAATGAATCACCTGAACATTATTTCGATGCGACGGACAATCTCTGCAATCATTGTAATGAACTTCATTTCAGTAGTCTAGCTATTAAAGGACATTTTGATTCCTGTTGCCATAACGGCTACATTTTCCTGCTAAATCAAACTGTAATTAATCAACTAAAATAGTAGTTGATGCTTAATAACTCAAATTTTGTCCCAACACATTAGTAAATATAATACTGCAAAGATACATCGTTTCTCTAAATCAGGAAATACATTGCCACAGATATATTTCTTTGATTCTAGATGGAAAAATAGGACCAGCGTAGCGGGCATAGCCTGCTAGTAGGGGAAGTTGACCTAAAATGATCCCCTTAAGGAAAAAACTTGTGTAAAAAATCATAACTGCTTAAATGAAACTTAAGCCCTACGCTAATATGTTTTACACTATATTCTGCATTATAAACATATCTTAATAATATTTTAAACCCAGATTGAGTAATGAAAAAAATAGATTTTTGAAAAAGTGTCCAAAGGATCATTTTACCCTCACCCAAGGACAAAATGGTCCTTCATTTTAAAATATTTGTAAATTGATTTTTATCGGCAAAATAAAGGATATAAAAGTAATTATGACAATACATAATGAAATAAAATAAGTTTTGCAATCAAATAGCATACAAAATTTATTTTATTTAAATTTTAAAATAAAAAAGTGTCACAAATAATTTTGAAAAAACAATAAATGGAATATTTGAAAATTATGATCGTAGGATAACACATGGACTCAAAGAGAAAGGTTTGGGGCAGTCGCACATTTGGCTCCCATGATGACTAGGACGCGGTACCGGATTTTCTGCAGCCAATGAAGTGGTAGTAAAACGATCCACATAATGGATCATTTTACCCGACAGCATGGCCGTCTATTTTAGGTCATACAATAGGATGACGCTAAGAAACATACCAAACTTAACAAGTGTAATTCACATCTAAAAACATACTCTATTAAGTAAACCAAGTTATATTTCTGTATATGAAAGACCTTGTATCTAAATAAATATGAAACTTAGTGCTTATCTTATAACAGATGTTATAAAAACCACTTTTTCAAAGACTTCTTTTCAGACGAGTAATACTGCGATCACTTGAATACCGACATTGCTTCTTCTTCACTTGACACACCTAGTTTAGGTGTTACCCTGTAGATAGCACGACCTGTTTGGAAGAAAAACTATGTGGATCGTTTTGCCCGCTAGGATCATTTTAGGCCAACCTCCCCTATATCATAATATTTTTTTTATTGTGTTCTAAAATTATATAAAAAATGTTGACCTTGGGTATTATCAATGAACTTTTTTAAAGCTCTCGAAATATATTATTACTGAAGACGGAACGATCGTAACTCCGGGTAAATGTATTTTTTAAATCATATATAGTATTACCTTTACTTACTACTCTTTATTATTACTCGCTTCTTTATTAGCTTTCTTTGTCACAATACACGGAAATAAATTAATAATCTATTTATTTTTTAATATATCACACCTTGTTTCTGTTTCTCTATATTGGATATAAATATATGTATGTGTGTGTGTGGTAAATGTAAATAATTGTCTGAGCGAAGCGAAGGCTAATACTCAGCGAAATATTACTGTCCGGACACATTACAGCTACGATGGATATTAACGCCATGTCCTACTTAATAAAAAGCCTAATAAAAACCTTTCGTCAAGCATAACTCAATAAATATTTGTTGGATTTCATTTCTGATTGCACCAGAAGGTACCTATGAGGGCCACCTACTGAATGCACCTACTATGACAAATAAGATCCAAACCGTTTAAAAATTATATTAAAAAAACTGATAAAAAAGCACAATTTATCTGCATACGTCATAGAAATTTGGTGTGCGTCACTTTCACCGGTGGATGTTTTCGTAGACAACTGGTTTGAACACATGAAGCAAATAAAAAAAAATATGCACGCAGTAATATTGAATAGATCAGTTTCAACCACGTGATTACAAACCTTGCAACAACCCGTGGCAACCAGTTTTGGTGGGCAAACAAATAATAATACAGTACTCCGTACCAGCCTGTTGCATGACATACAACAGGCTAAATAAGGCTAAAAATTCAGGCTAAAAGATAGTTGTCAGTCTATAGACTGGAAATTAACAGATTTTTTTAATACTCGTATAACGAAATTTAGAAACGATTGTGGATGATTAAAACAAAAGACATGAGTGTTTATTGCTCCGGGAGATTATCTTTCTCTGGATGTCTGTCTGTCTATCATACAGCATGCAATTTTCTTGTAAAGGATGATACTATTATGCAGTAAAACCTCCATAACGGACACACCCGATTAGTGGACACCTCTATTTAGCGGTCATTTTTTGATTACCAACTCTTAAATAACTGTACATTTTTTACTCTCAGTAGCGGACACCTCCAAATAGAGGACAAATTCTGCCCTCCTGAGCTGTTCGCTATTCAAAAATTTTACTGGTAAAACCTCCATAACGGACACACCCGATTAGCGGATACCTCTATTTAGAGGACATTTTTTTCGATTACCAACACTTAAATAACTGTACATGTTTTACTCTCAGTAGCGGGCACCTCCAAATAGAGGACAAATTCCGCATTCTCGAGGTGTCCGCTATTTAGAGGTTTTACTGTATATATTATTAATAGTTATTTTACAGGGCCGCACAAAAGAATGAGAATATATGAAAAGAATATAAACTAAATTCGGGATTGGTAGATCGCTGATGGTAATGTAATTTTAGGATTTTGTTACAGTCATCCGCAGCATGTTTTTAGAGTTTCGTTCATCTAACGAAACCTTACCTGTCTCACTCCTTTGTTTGTCTGTCTGTCAGTCTGTCAATGAGCCCTTTCTCAGAAACTATATATGTCGGAGACTTGAAAATTTGCATACTTATAGCTGGACACCTCACATCAAACGACAAATAATAAAATTTTGAAAAAGTCTAATATTTAACCCTCTGGTCTCTAACTTGTGTATTTTAAGCAATTTTTCTAACTCAGCCCCTAATTAAGTTGGAGACATGAAAGTTTGGATACTTATAGCTGAACACTTGCGATAACACGATAGATCATAAAATTTTGAAAAAGTCATATTTAACCCTTCGGTCTCTAACTTCTGTATTTTAAGCAATTTTTCTAACTAAGCCTCTAATTAAGTTGGAGACATGAAATTTTGCATACTTACAGCTGAACACCTCACATCAAACGACAAATAATAAAATTTTGAAAAAGGTCTAATATTTAACCTTCTGGGCTCTAACGTGTGTATCTTAAACAATTTTTCTAACTCAGCCCTTAATTAAGTTGGAGACATGAAATTTTGTATACTTACTGTTGAACACCTCACATCAAACGACAAATAATAAAATTTTGAAAAAGTCTAATATTTAACCTCTAATATTTTGTCTCGCGCAATTTTTAAATTTAAACTGTTTTGCAATATTATTTTTTGTTCATTCTGCATAATAAATGTAATGTGACGTAATTTATTCTATTTAAGACTTCTAACGCATGTTAATGAATTTATTTTACAATATCCTTTCTCTTTTAAAATTCACGTAAATATAGTTTTTATGGCGTAATTTCCAATAAGTGCCTGCTTTTTATACCTGATTATTTAATTCTAATTTGAAGGTTTTTTCTGTTTATAATAGTAACGTGTAAATATTTTTTTTTATTTGAAGCAAACATTATTATTTGCGCTGTTTATACAGTTGGCAACAGTTTAAATTAATACCATTTTCTAAAATATGTAAAAAATATCTGTCGAAATGCTGAATATTTGAATTTAAAATAGAAATAAAACCTCAAAAAATGAGTCAAATTAAAAAAATTAATGGAATCTGCACATCGGGATCTTCTATTGAATAAAATGATCTAAAAATGATTAAATTCCCATGTATAGTTTCTGCTCCTATAAAACTTTTTTAATGGAACGATTTTGTCCAACTTTAGCATTAAATATCTCTTAAAATAATTCTTCTACTTGAAAACTGAACGCATCAGCGTCTTGATCAAACATTTCTCTATAATACCACCGATTTTCATATTTTTGTATGCAATAGTTTTCATAATATTAACGAAGAAAGACCTCCGGTCACAAAAAATTCAAAACCGTCGGCGGCAGTGACAGCGTTAGTTACCTTTTTTTAGAATAGAGAGATATATAAAAATGAAAACTTGGCTGTCTGTCTCTATAAAAATCCAAAATTTGGAAGCCAAAATTGTGAAAAGATACGTACATGTGTATTAAAACATGGCCGAGGCAACTAAAGTAATCCGGAATCGAAATAATTTATAGTTAATTTTTAATTAATAAAAAACCACCAATTTAACAGCAATTTCTTATCAAATTTAAACATTTTTCGTTATATCAGTTGCCAACAATTAAAATACACATTAAAATTATTACTACAACAATTAATTTTCTACTGCAAGATTTCCACGTGAAAAATGAAAATTAAATAAATAGTTTGACGAATTTAAATCAAAGTGAATATAACTTCATAACTTTTCTATTTCAAGGTTTCCACGTGAAAGAGGAAAATATTACGTCATGTTGTAAATATAAAGGACGTGGTGGATATAGTATAACGTCATATGACTGTGAAAAATGTATTGAAGCATGATAAAAACCCCATTAGGGAAATATTGGCGTATTTTAATATTATTGCTCCAATTATAAATTGAAATAAGTTCATTTATAGCTGCATTCTTTTGCGTCTGTTATATACATTTATACATTTCTATATAGCGTTTTCATATGATTCATTCATACAACATTTCGACTGTTTTTTTTTTATGTTTGTTTTGTGTTGTATGTTAAATTTTGAAATTGATTTTCAGAACAAACATCCTTCAAATTCTGTGCAACGCCGGGCACTTTAGTTTGTAACAGATAAACGGCTTTTGTATCTGTACATCTAATGCTAATACTATAAAGCGTTATAATATTATAAAGTGTATAATATTATTAATGCTTATTATACGTTTGTGAGGTGTTATCTCTGAAACTACATAGCCAACTTTAAAAAAAAAAATTTGTGGCCATCTCTGCTCCGAAAAAAAGACTGTATTTTATGTCAGTGCACGAACCTACATCGCTGCAGGAGCAAAAAAGTTCTAAAATTGCGATCTCTGCGATATTGATTGGGTTAGAAATTTTAAATTTGGTGTGGTAGTTACTTTTAAGATGTAAATACTCGTAATGAACGCTCTATAAAGGGTTCAATTTGACGGATAAACGTAAAAATTTCTAGAAAGGTTTTAATCTATGATTTATTTGGAATACTGAAATTTTTGGGATATTGTTGGGGTTAGAAACTAGAACTTTGGCATGGTAGTAATTTATAAGATGTAAATGACGTTGTAGAACGAATTCTAAAAAATCGAAAGACTATACAAAGCGGAAAAATATCTAAAGATGATCTAAGTAACGAAGTACATGGAATTTTTAGGAATATAAACATGAAAATTGACATGGCTGTATTTATCATGACGTAAATTCTCGCAATAGAGCAATTTCTAAAAATGTCGCTATATAAAACAGTGCAGAAACAAAAAACTTTCGAAAATGTTCTATTTCTGTGTTACTGCTGAGCCCAAAATCTTGAAATTTTGCTTCGGGTTAGTTTTAAAATATACAATTGTCTCTATGAATGGTTTCTAAAAAATTTAAAATTTAAAAAGATGAAATAAGCGGAAAGCGATCTCAACTACCATTAATTTGGAATTATTAGGTATAGCAACTTTAAATATTTCATAATGCTCCATTTCCTCCGCAAAACATGCAATTTAAATGCAACAAAACTGATAGATACCCACATAGCATTAAATAAATTGTGTAAATATTGAATAAAGACCTGTATGAAACAGTGTGTAGGTTGCCCGAAAGTACTTGTTAAAGTGTTTCTTCTCTAGGCTTTTCTCTCTCTCGCCAAGGCCGCTAACAGAGAGAAGTGCCGTTTTAAATGTGATATGAATTTTTATCTGATTCATTTTTCTAGACATTTTATCATAAGGTCATATTCTCAATTATCATTAGTAGATTTTTTTTATATATTAACTTATTCTGGTGAAATTTCATAATCGGGTTCATATTGGCGTATGTTAGCTTTCATGATTTGCTGAATAAATATGTATGGATTTGTAAATTACTTCGAATGACACTTTGGCAGCTCAAAATTTTATGCAGACAATATATTCAGATATTGTGTCATATTTTATGTTGCAATCATTGCCAATTTCTTTTATTTAATACATGCTAAATACAGCTCAACTTGTGCAGAATATGTTTGAAAACAAAACAATGCAGAGTATGTAGTGGCCAGCATACACTCATCATTGAAATCCGATCGAGCACATCTAAAACACACTCTAACGAAGCATTGCTTGCCACTGTTGATGTATTCGGTACTTTGATACTATATCAGATTTTGAGGAGAGAATTCCTTAACTGTTGTCGACAACCTCATTGTATCCGTGGAAAACAGATATTGTACAATATTAACTATTCCGGGGGAGCACATACCATATAAAGTATAGTGTATTCTTTTTAAACATCATATATTTGTCTTTTAAAGTTACTCAAATTGGTTCGGAGCGTCTGATTATGCTCTTGACATCATTTTATACAGTTAAAATTCCGATATAAGATAATTTAGTGTTTCATTTTCTATTTTACTTTTAATGTATTGCGTACTTTCAATTTTATATCCATGCATGGCTGTCTTGCATGGTTTGCTTTCCCATTTTTTTAAACAGTGTATACGAATTTATATATAAGATTTTGTAATTCTACGATTCGCTTATTTTCATCATTTCAATTTATCGCAGTATATGGACAATTAAAGATAACATCTCCTTTTCTTTGCTTCCACATGGTATTATTAAATCTATGTTCTCAGCAATATCGCTCAGACTAATCCCTCTGAGGGAAGTCCTAGTATAATATTGTTAAACTTGACGTTGATACTGATTCCGGTATCGTATTCTCCTTTTCATAGCGCGTTCTTAACAAACTATTAAATGCGTTATGATTTAAAAGAAAATTTGTGTATTATATTTTTATTAAACAAGCTGAAGGGTCAGTGCCATTTCACTTCTTTATTATTCATTGCTTTTATGTAAAAAAATACAGTATTGTGAGCAAAAATAAACAGTAAACTGTTCTTACAATTATCGGATTTATTTTTATAAATCATTATAGTTAAGGAAATTGACTTATCTGTTTCGCTGTTTCCTAAAAAACTTTAAAAATTCGAAATAGCGTTTACATATCAGTAACAGTACACAATACAGATATCAATAATTCAATTATTTTTTAATATAATAATATTTTACCTCTAAATATACTATACATTTCAGTATATTTTTTCATATATAAATTAAATTACGATTTGCGCATTATAAATGTATCAGATAATATTAAACATATTCAGTCAATCTAATTAATTTTTTATTTTTTATATTTACCTTTTTTCTCCTCAAATTTTCATATAGCATCGGAAATTATAAAGAATTGTTTTAACTTGCTTAATACTCAGGTCCAGATATGTAAACTCCCCCCACTCCACACACACACATTCTGTTTTTTTTTTTTTTTTTTTTTTTTTTTTTTTTAATGCTTCGGAAAAATTAACTATTGCATTTTTTGCGATTTGAATTTCACTTGTTCATCTAAATGTTCTTGCGTGAAAAGATAAATGTTTTCTCCTGACTTTGCAAGACAGAATTGTGAATATTGTTGATATTTAACTCACGCACTTTACAATGAACAAATTTGAACATTTCTAGATTATTAACCATCAGGTTGTTTTATGAAAATATAGTACTCAAATTTTTTTGTTTCAAGTTATAAGGCATTTTAATTTATTAAGATTATGACGTGAAAAGCATAATACGATATTGATTCAATATTAACATCAATTGTAATCATACCTTATTTACATGCACATATAATAATAATAATATGTTATGTATTAAAATGTCTGTGTAACAAAGAAACGTTAATAAAGAACTAAAATAATAAGTAAAAATAATGCTCTTAAAGATAAAAAGAAAACAAACCCGCTTTTGAAAGAATTTATCGTTCCATTTTCAA
>CAWVRF010001202.1:0-14000 GCA_963932465.1 Maratus speciosus | reverse complement strand
AGAATAATGTCAGTTTATTCTGTATGAAAATAACGAACTTTTTCCTTTATAATCAAAATAGTTGAATGCATAAATAAAGATATAATTCTATATAGTATATAAATACTATTTTCATTTCTGCGTTTAAATCAATCTATATGCAAATATCTATACAAAGGCATTCATTAATTCATTCTTTTTAACTTTGATTTGACTTTAAAAACCATACATACTTTCACATTTATGATATTTTTAGATGAGATATAGTTGCTACGCAACGGTTAAAAGAAAAAAAATGAAATATAAGTAAATTCATAAAATAAAATGTTTTATATTATTCGAACACATGTATAAAATTCCATCATAAGTTATACACCTAATTTAAAAGCTCTGACAAATGTTTTGACAAAATTGCAAACTAATAGGAATAATTTACTACTCTTATTTAAAAATTTCAGCATCAAAAATTTACCATTTAAATCCATTTTTTATATGAGCCATTTCTTTCAACACATGAAAATTTGAAAATCGTCTGACTTGCCATTGAAAAGCATTACAGAGCAAAATAAAATGTTCTATATTTCCCGAACGAATGAACCAAATTTAACCAAAAACCATTCAGCTAAGTCCGAGTACCTCATCAACATGCCACATTAATTTCAAGCCGATCGGATGCTTTTTGCGGCAGTTATCGCGGAACAGACGGACAGACAGACAGACAGACAGACAGACAAACGGAAATCAAAACTTTTCGTGTCTCCACAGTAAGCCTTCACTGGCGTTTCGGCAATTAAAATTTATATTTAGGATCAATATTTTGTTCAACTTCGATTTTATGACTCGACAGTTAATGTTTACTTATAGAAATAGTTTGATCTGCCGTACTTTCAACTTCGATTATGCGACTACTTATTTGAGTCAGTTTTTTGTTTTAAACTCTTACTTATATCAATCATTTCTAGATTTCAAAAGAGCCAAGTAAATATGTTTATATTTCATATTATATGTTTATATATGGTTTTTAAAATGTAAGATCAAGCATCAAATTTTTATTTTTTAAATTTGTATAGTGTGTAAGGAATTTTTTATGCTTTCCGATGATTCTAGTTGATGTTTTTCAGTTTAAATGCGTCAGCTATGCAGTTAATAACTTTAAAAAAACTGTCAGGATCTCAGGATGGATTTTTTTTTACACAAACTTATGTGTTTCTATATATGAGCATTTTTAAATAAAATTCTAAAAGCTAAATATCTTTAAATTAATTACTCTTATTATTTTCTGTACAAAATTATTTCAGGTCCATCTGAAGTTAAAATTATATCAAGAAAAGAGCTCTTCAACCTTATGATAACCAGAATTGCCTGATTTCGATAAAAAAAAACCTAGAATTTTTCCAGGATTATCTTGTTAACAAAAAAAAAAATTCAGAAAACCAAAAGCTACAAATAAAAAATGATTTTAAAAAATATATCAAGCCTGAATTTCAGAAAAGATGGCATGAATCAAGTAGGAATAAGCATTCTTTCTTGAAAAAAAATTCCTATTGGTTACAAGGAACATAAAAAGGCACAAAGGAGTTTAAATACTTAATAGTTACAGGTATAAAAAGAAATTCTAAACTTAGTTTAGAAGTTTGATGAACAATGCGCTCTCAGGAATTATTTTTCTAATAAAACCTTTTAACTCTTTGAGCTCTGGGGGTGAATTCTTTAAAATGTCCAAATGCACAATGGCACCAGTATTTTGTAAACAAAAGATTTGGCTTATAATATACACGAAAAAATGCATTGACCTATTTTCAAATAAATTTGGTTGAATATTCCGGTGCCAATGTGCATTTGGAGATTAAAATTAAGTGGGAAGAAATGCACCCATCAGAGCTCAAAGGGTTAAAAGTGACCAGGAAAAAACGAAATTTGTTTAATTTTCTTCAAAGAAATTGGTCTCGCATGGAGAAAGTTCAATTGGGGTGGTCTCTGAATGGAGGTAAAATTAGTAATGAGCCTATAGGAATAAATTTCGTTCCATGAAAAAATGGTCGTTCAGGTGTCGCTTAATAGAGGTGGTCGCACAGGGAGGTTTCACTGTATATGAAAAAATACATTTAGATTGACGAATAGAATACAATATATTCACTAATATTCTGTTGCATTAAAGTCATTTTTACATATTACAATGTTTTCCATATACCCTATATATATATAACACATTATGTATTAAATGCATTCGTTAGACCCAGAATCTTGCACCATAATTAAAATACGATTTAAAATAAGATGTTTTAGTTTTAGTTTTAGTTTTAGTTTTAACCTTTTTTGAGCTTATATATATATATATATATATATATATATATATATATATATATATATATAATGTATTTTTCAAAGAAAACTACTAAAAAGTGGTAGTATTAAGATAAACTAATCAATAATAAACTTTAGTCCACTTTTTCAGTAAGAAATATTTTTGGCCGGCTAAATCCACCAAATACTCCACTGTGCATCGGTTCTTTGATGTATTTGCTGAATTTAAGATTATGTTTCGAAATCGAAAATGAATGAATTCGCTTAATTAAAATAATATAAGAATTTTTGCAAAATTTTATGATTTTGGAAAGAACAGGGAGTAGCTGTATGTAAAAAAAGAGCTTATGTCTGTAACTTAAATAGTTTGTGAGTACGAGCCTGTGACGAACGGACAGACGGACAGGCAGAGAAGCAAGACTATAAGGGTTTCGTAAGATGAACGCAACCCTAAAAGAGGGCCCAGAAAGTTTCTTGAGACTGGGTCTGAGAATGCCGACCCTCAACAAAACCCTGGATGTATGAGTGATGTGAATGTTTTTATTAATAGCAATCGTTTTTTCTGAACGTTTCCTTCATGAAGCCTCTTTAATTTTAAGGAAGAGAGAGAATGGAAGTTCCAGTGTAATATGCTAATGTTCATGATTAAATTAGCTGGCTAGAAATGCAAGTTTCAGGTAGACTACCATTGTGAGTGTTAAGAAACTGTAATGCATGTTTTTAGTTTGTATTCCAATTGTACTCATGTAATTGTAAAAGTTCATGTATTTGTAGTAATTTTAACTATTGTACTTTATGTAACTGTAACTATTGTTCAGTTGGAAATTTTTTGTAACTATTGCCTGGTAATATCTAATAGATTCTCATTAAACAATACACTGGTAGTATGGCCCTTATAGGCTTGCACACTCAAAGTTCTCATTTCCGGGCTTCACGTTGGTTGTCCAGTTGTCCAGTGTTAAGAAGTTTGCAAAGTCCCAGATGTTAAAAACACGATGCATACAAGGTTTAAAGTGAAAGAAAATGGAAATATCATTACTTAAAACTTAGAATAAGTTAGATATTTTTAATAGATACTGACGTAATGGGATTTAGTTCCGTAAATTATTCAGACTTTCGATAATTTGTTTTCTTATAGACTAATAAATAATTATTTCTGAGAGTTTTTAAACATTCTTTATCAATTAAATAGAGATGGGCAACATCGTTCCTTTTAAGGAATCGTTCCAGCCGGAATCGTTCACCGAAAGGAACGAGTTCATTGGAGTCGTTCCTTTCGGAATCGTTCCGAAAAAAGGGAACGAATCCGAGAAAAAGGAACGATTCCGAGAAAAAAGGACGATTCCGAGAAAAAAGGAATAATTCCGAGAAAAAAAGAACGATTTTGAAAAATAAAGGATTCCAAGGGGAAAAAACACTTCCGAGATAAAGAGAACCACATGCAATCCATAATATTTTTTACTAATTTATTTTCTTATGTACCCATCCATTTTCTTAGGCATCCAGTCGCTTTAATTTTGTAATGTTTTGGACAGATGATTTTGTTTTTAAGAGTTCATTTCATTGATCAGCGTGTGCAATTAATTTGCAGTTATTTCTAACTTTATGATTTATGGTATAAAGCATAATTCCTCTTGGAAATTTAAGGGCGGTGCAAGGTCTATTCGATTTTCAGTGTAATCATTGGTTTCTCTTGAAAATATGTCGTCAAATGACCGTCCATTTATATTATTATTTTATATAGTGTGTCTTTACTCTCAACGATGTTCAGTGGCTAAGTCCTAAACCGCTAGTCATAGACCTATAGTTCCAATTACAAAAATGTTTTAAATAAGGTAAAAAATTATTCTGAAAGTCGTTTGGATCAATAAAAATATTTCTAAAAAAGTTACGAAATTTAATTTTTTATACGGTCCTCCGCCCTATAAGAGATATTTAATAAAAATTTCCTGTTCTCTTAAAAGAAAGACAAAAAAGTCCCATGCATCTAACACTAAAATTCATGAAGTTATACGAAACTTTGAAATGCAAGACTTATGCCACTTTTCTGCATCCGAATACACATGAGTTTAGCCATGCTTCTAGGGGTCGTAAACAAAGTGCTTAAAGTATTTGAAGGATTTATTTCATGTGTAGCTGCGCTTTGAAAGAAATCGTATTACGACAGATTTTTGTAAGGATTTGAAGCTGTTTCTTTTCATGATTTTTTTAACAAAAACTATGCTATTTTTATAAGCTTTTATTTAACCTATTAACCGCCAAAACTATAAGTAGGAATTTTCAAATTTCTTGTTGAAAGTCGCTTGTCACCACAAATTCAGAAAGGTAATTTCCGCTTTATTAAAATATCAAAATTTCTGCCAATAAATAAGGCAATTTTTTTAATTGTAAAATAGTGGTGACAAAGTAATTAATGTAAGCATGAGCAATTATTTTGACCGTTGCGTGAACGCAACACCAGCGGGTAACGGGTTAACTTGAAACGATCGTATGTATGTCTTTCCAGTTCAAAATTTGTACTCGAAATTCAACTCACTTTAAAATATGCGATCGAGGTTAAATTTTACATATTGACGTAAATCAGATGACAATGTAATATTATTATGATTTTCAGTGCTTACCATTATGTACTCATTTTACAGGGTAACACAAAAAATTTCGGATAGATTACTGCCAACAAGTTTTCTAAAAAGTTTTAGATTAGATAACACAAGACTGCGATGGTTGTGTTTTTTTATTTTTAAAATTATGTATTTTTAAAATTATGATTTTTATGTATTTTTTAGCACTGAATCCGAAAATTATCTTCATTTTTAACCATCATATCAGAATTTTTCGCAACTAGTAAATTTCAAAATAGTAAATTTCAAAATTGAAAAAATAGCTAATACTATAAAATAGAGTCGATGGTTGTATTTTTTAACTTTTACGACTGATTTGTATGTGCTTTTTAGCACTGAATGTAAAAATTACCTTCATATTTAACCATCATGTTAGGCTTTTTTTGTAAATGGCAAATTTCAAAGTTAAACTAGTATGTTGTGGCCATCACAAAACTTTCTTCTAAATAAATCACGTCAATTAAATCATTTAAATAGTAAAAGAAATTACATCAATTTAGAACCAATTCGTATCAAAGTATACCTGAATTCGAAGTTTGATGAAAATTCGTACATTACTTATTGAGATAGAGCTGTAAGGGGAAATTCTGAAAAATGCAGCATAGCAGCACCACCTGTTAAGCGATTTGCACCAAAACACAAACAGCACTAATTCATATTAAGGTATACCGGAATCTGAAGTTTGATGAAAATCGGTGCATTAGTTCTGGAGCTAGAGCTATTGTGGAAATCACAAAAATGCAGCACAGCAGCGCCACATGTTGAGCGATTTACACGAAAAGGTACAAAACATCAATTCATGTCAAGGACTAACAGAATCTGAAGTTTGATGAAAATCCGTGCATTAGTTCTGGAAACTGAGCTATTGTGGAAATCGTGAAAAATGCTGCATACCAGCGCCACCTATTGAGCGATTTACACCAAAACATAAACAGCACTAATTCATATCCAGTATACCTAAATCTGAAGCTTGTTGAAAACCCAAGCATTAGTTCTTCAGATAGAGCTATTGCGGAAATCTCAAAAACGCAGCATAGCAGCGCCACCTGTTGAGCGATTTACGCCACAATGGGCAAAACGTCAATTCATGTCAAGCACTAAATCTGAAGTTTGATGAAAATCCGTGCATTATTTCTTGAGATTGAGCTATTACGAAAATCGTGTAAATGCTGCAAAATGCAGCATAGCAGCGCCATCTGTTGGGCGATTTGCACCAAAATTTTACCAGCACTAATTCATATCAAGGATTAACGGAATCTGAAGTTTTATAAAAATCCGTGCATTAGTTCTTGAGATAGAGCTTTTGCGGAAATCCTGCAAAATGCTACATAGCAGTGCCACCTGCAGGGCGATTTACACCAAAAACTAATGAAGGTCATTTTCGGATTCAATAATAAAAAATACATAAAAATCAATTATCAAAAGTTAAAGAAATAACAATCACATCTATTTTATACTATCAGAATCAGATTTCCGAAAAATTTTCACTTTTTAGCTTTCAAATTTACGATTTACAAAAATCTGTACTTTGTGATAAAAAATGAAGGCCATTTTTGGATTCAGTGTGTAAAGAATCGAGGCTGTTGCTTTTCAACATTTTATTTAACGAAAATTCTATTATTTTTTTCCTGTTATATGTGTAGTACAAGCTGTATATTTTGCATTAATATTTCAGAATGATTATAGATTTCAAATTTATAATGCAATGTTAATTTTACTATCAACTATATTTTTTATATATCTGAAGATTATTTATATTTCTAGTAAATTTGTAATTGACCCCTATTTCGCAGCAAAAAATATGCTCCAAGTTGAAACAGCCATTACTTCGGTCAGTTTTAGTCGTAGAATAATAGGACTTTTATTTGTCTTACTTGTAAGTGTAATAGGAAAGTTTTACTAACTATAACTTGAAGGACCGGGGGGATCGTATAAAAAATTAAATTTCATAATTTTTCAAGAAATGATTCTATTGACCCAAATCACTTTTTAAATACTTCTTTACCCCCATTTAAAACATTTTTGTAATTGGAACTATATGGCTATGACTAACGGTTTAGGAATTAGCTATTGAACATCGTTGAGAGTGGACATCCTGTATAGGAAATTTTATTATTGCTCTGATATTTGTCACCAGGGTCTAGGAATTTTTAGTCTCATAGATTCCTCTTCAAAATCTACCTCTAGGTAATCTTAATTTCATTTTTCATTCTGAATCTCATTTTTCATTTGGATGGCCCTACTGGTTTGGATATGTAACTAGTTAAAGCAGATTACATTTTTGTTCCAGTGTCCGTACTTTCAATAACTTTATGCCCTTTATCGTCTTTCTCCTCAGCTCCCTAACTTTACGCACACAGGATATTTCGCATAATTCATCAACATTACTATCACCGCCTTCAGGATCTGGTTCAGAAGTGAAACACCCTATTCTATAGCAATCATCTTGTAGTGCAATTCAGTGATATATATCAATTTTAATGCATTTGAAATAGCTTAATGTCATTAAAATGCGCTGCAAACGATTTTTTCCCGTTGACCATAATGTAACGAAATACTTTTGAGTGCCCCTGTAAATAAACTATTAATGCTACACTCTTCATATTGAATACCAAACATCCCATGGTAAACATCATTAACATATATCAATTGCATGGGAATCCGAGTATATTTACGGGAGTTAGGTATATTACACACTGAGACCACACAACGACACAAAGCGCAACATGAAGTGCAAAAACCGGTCGAAACAAAAAACGAAGTAGTTGCAAACTTGTTTTAAACCAGTTTTTCTAGCGAATTCAAGCGACATGTCTTATGTGTCGCCTTAGTGTGTGACTTGCCTTAGAGCGTGAACAGACGGTCTGACGGACAGACAAACCGCATTCATAAACACTAACTTTATTGGAAAGAGTTAAAAAGTAAAGCACGTTTTTGCACACTGTCTTTCCTGAGTGACTGATGTATGTCTTGTCTTTTACCCTAACATCGCTATTTGTGAGCTGCTGTTAACTACGTAGAATTTCAATAAACTTACAACTCTTTTTGAATCTCCAATTTCACGAGAACCTACCGGAATTTCTCTAATTTCACACCCTCATCCGCCGTCACCCTCTCTTCACTTATATGATACAGAACTTCAGTTCGGTGTGAGTGAATTGCAATGCTAATATGTTTGTTTGGATTGGGATCTTTGGAGCTTCATAACTCATGAAGTCATGGAACACTTGTGTTACACGAAAGGGTAGAAGTTTCTTCAGATGATTTGTAAACAGATTCATTAGCAGGGCTATGGCTAGTGATATTTATAAGATAATATTATATGCATTAATATTATAATATATATATATATATATAGTAATATATATGATTTTATTCATATATAGTACATATTATCTCCGCCAAAAGATATAGTGATTCACTAAACTTCAAAGTTCTATTTCTTTAAATTTGAAATTTGCTAACATTTTAACTGAAAAACGGTTTATTGCTTTAATTAAATTAAACAAATTAAAAGTATGTCCATTATTATTACAGAGTGTAGTACTATATAAAGAACTATCCTTTTGACGATGTTTCGGCCGTTGAATGAAAGATATCTGTTGTAAACGTATTATAGATAATACCAACCTTAATTTTTTGAGAATTTAACTATTTTTTATTCGTAGTTAAACTTTTTATTGTCAAAACTATTTAAAATAGATAAAACATTTTGTTAAATTCGAACTTTTCAGAAAACTTTATGTAATTTAAGAAAAAAAAGAAAAGAAATAAATAAATCTTCTAAGTGAAAAGAATAACAATAAGAAAGGAAAATACATAAAATTTAGTATCGTATTTGCAGTAAGTTTTACCTCAATAAAAACGGAAATTTGGTATTAGGCTTGAAACATTAAATTTAGTTTAGCATGAAGGGAGCCTTGATTTGCTCGAAATTAAACTCAGATATGTATTATCCATCACCACAGTAACAGGCATTAATCGTGGCATTGAACTCGGGATTTACGAGTATCAATAACGATCAAGAAATCTGAATTATTATAAGAAATTATTACGATAAACGACTTTTTTCGCTTTTATTTTACGTTGAATTAAAACGAAGTCACAGTTATTTAAATTCTAATTATTTAGCAAGAAATAGAAGTAAAATAACAATTGAAAAAACTGTACAAAATCACAACGTGCATTCTTTGGAAACCAATAATTAAATTCGTATATTGTAAAAATTTTAAATGCAATATTAACCTTCCGCATACCAGACCGGTGCAACAGGACCCGATAGATACATTCAAATTGATTTTTCACATTTTAAAAAATGAAAATTTTGTAAATATGTGACTTTTTCTGGAATGTTCTACTCAAAAGAATAGAACATCCCAGAAAAAACCCATATTTACAGAAATTTCAGTTTTTAAAATAAATTAGAAATATCATTATAAATGTACCTGTCGGGGCCATTGAACCCCTCTGGTAGGCGGAGGGTTAACATAAATCTATTAAACCGAAACAAGTATAAAATATGCAGCTTTATATATGTCGCAGTGTTGGAGAAAGTCCGATAATCTATATGTAGCACGTGATTTTTCTTTCCCGTTTTTATACTCAAAACGGCCATTAAGAGAGCGAACCGCGGTTAAATTATTTCAATCCCACCCACCACTGTTACTGTTATCTTATTATTATTATTAGACATTATGCTTTTTTGAAATATTCATTATCTTAAGAAAGAAAGAAACGTTTTACAAAAATTCCTTGTTCTAACAGATTTTACTCTATGTAATAAACCTCAATGTAAGTTGATTAAAACAACAATCTTAGGGAGTTTCGAGATTTTTTTAATCATCTTCTTCAGGAGAGAAAAACAAGACGCCAAACTGTGGAAATAAAGTGGTACTCGAGCGCTCGTAGCTGGTCATATATTTATTTTGACAAAGAGGATTCTCAAATTGAAATTATGTTTGAGGAAAAAACATGAAATAGTGAAATATGCATGAAAGTGCGTAACTCTACAATTATTAAAATAATTGAAAATCAGTTATTATTATCCTATTAAAATGCAATTTTTATGGCCTAGTGATATATTTCTTACATTATTCAAAACTGTTTCTAGTTAGATTTAAAAAAATATTTTTCACTAGTAATTAAACAAGCATTTTCTTTGTTTTTCTTAAGGCTGTTCTTAAGTGATCTGCTCAACAAGCGTAAAACGTTTTGACACATTTACAAATTCATTTTTTAAGGGAAAGATATAAAATTGGAATGTTTGACCATGGAAGCGATTTGGAATCGAACTGCGTTTTCCATCTTTTGATCAGTAAATTACCTATTGAATTATAATCGATTTTGATCACGTGACAAACATGTTTTTCACCCAATTTTGAGAAATTATGCCTCTTTCGCGCGGAAGTTCGGTTCAAAACGCCCACTTTGACACTATTTTCTGAAAGGCCTATTGCGTTTGCAAAAAAACGGAAAAAACAGCTCGATTACATAGTTTCTGAACAACAACACCTGTTCGTTTCATGCATTTCCGAATAAAAATAAATTAAAACTTTTGTCACAAATTTATCCTTTAGGATTTGAGAACAGCCTTAAGAATTCATTTAGAAAAAATTCATTTCGTATGATACATTTACCAATTAGAAAATGTATTAGTGTATTAAAGTACACATGGTGTTCCATTACCCTCGGGGTCCAGGTACTCAATCGGTAAAGTACGTAAAGTTTCTGGGTTCGAATCCCATCTCGGGCACTTTTTCTCTCAGGTGTAAAAAATCCAATTCGTATAAAATATTTTTTTTAATTATTTCTTTCAGATTAATTTAGCACAAGAAGATGAAATAGTAATGTTTATTACACGCCCTACTCCGCCCCGCACTTCAATTTCTTTTTTCTTTCTTTCTTTACATTTCTTTTTTTTTTTTTTGAGGAGGGGGGGGGGCAGTGGCACACACATTAGAAGGATATTTTGGCAATAAAGTCAGCTTTAATAGAATCAAAATCTGTTATTTTGAAATAAAATAGCGTATTTTAATTTATTAAAACTGGCCAGTCTACAAGAAAAGAACCGATTCCCGAGGAATCGGTCCTTTTCGGAACGGTTCCTCGGATTCGGTCCTTTTTGGAACGATTCCGAGGAATCGTTCCGAAAAGGACCGATTCCGTGGAGTCGTTCCTTTTCGGAATCGTTCCAAAAAGGACCGATTCCGAGGAACCGTTCCAAAGAGGACCGAATCCGAGGAACCGTTCCAAAAAGGACCGAATCCTTTTTACAGAATGGAATCGTTCCTTCAGTTTCACTGCCGGAATCGTTCCTTTGGAGTCGTTCCTCAACAAATGACACATCTCTACAATTAAATACCAAATTTACATTAACTTGTAATAATGCAGGGGATGTAACAGAAATTTGAAGAAAAAAAAATGTGACATTTTGAAACATTAAAAATGGGCATGCATTTTGAAATACAGGGTTAGTAAAAAATTAGTTATCTATTTTAGAGAATCAGGGCCTGATTACCGAATAGGCAAGAGAAGCACGTGCTTCCCTTAAAAAATTTTGAAGGGGCCCGAAATTGAGATATGGAGGGCCCCAAATTTTATATTGAATTAATTCCATTCCAAAATTTTATATATACATTTTTTTCAAATTGTTAACTCAATTTAAAGTGTCTCATAACAATAGCTTTCATAAGAAATTAATTTTTCATGTAATAGATCAAAATACTAATATTTTATGTTGTACATGCATGATGCTGAATTCAATCTGTTTATCCAACTTAATTTATTATGCTAACACTATGTAAAATCATTTTTGCATATTTTTCTTTGTTTTACACAACTTTTGTGTACATATACAAGGGAGCATAAGAAAAAGTTGTTTAATGTACTACATGTGGTTTCAGAGACATTCTTTGAAATAATATTGTAACATTACTAAGTTTCTGGTATGCCGAATTCAGAAAACTCTTCTCGACTAAAAGGGGTCCCCGAAATAACACTGTGCTTTACATAGCTTCAGAGAACTCTCTTTCTACTGCTCCAATCCAAATGAAACAAATTTAATATACAGACAACTTAATTTATGCACTTGTTAATTACGGAATAAAAACTTTCCTTTCGAAATTTGTCGAAAGATGGCGATGAAGCATTCAAATAATTATTCAGTAAACTTATACATTGTAACGCCTAATATACCTTTCCACAAATGTTTAACATGCTTATTATTATTGCACAACATATTTGTCTTCATTGTCAATTACGTTTTGTAATCGCAAAACCTTAATTCCTATAGATAATTACAGTGAATTTAGACAAATATAAAAGGAAAAATGTTGACGAACGCTTTTATTTCATAGCTGTACGGATACATTTATTGGTGATTTTTTGTGATATAAATTAACATATGACTACCCCATGATTTGGATTATCTACACTGTTAAAAATTTTGCAGTAAGTTGAACCAAATTTTGGTGCTGCAGTAGCTGCTACTAAAAGATGGTGAAATCTCATTCCAAAATTTGGAGCTCTGATTGAACCATAGCTCCAAATGTTGGTTCAAGATTTCGCCATCTTATGGTTGCAGCTACTGGAGCACCAAAAATTGGTTCAACGTAGCATAAAATTTCTAACAGTGTATAGCGTAAAATTCGAAATAAAGTAGAACATAACTCTAGAGCCCTCTGAAGTTGGTAACTTATTTTTCGCTAATTCTGTGCATTCAAACTAGAGATAGAGTACCTTATATCAATTTTTTTGGTGTGTCCGTGGTGTTGTTCCTTTTTGGGTGGTTCGTTCATCTCACGAAACCCTTATAGTCTCGCTTCTCCGTCTGTCCGTCACAGCACTCATACTCGTAAACTATTTAAGTTACATACTTGATTTTTTATTATTATTTTTTTTTTACATAGAGCTGAATACCCCTGTCATACCCAAAATCATAAAACTTTGAAAAAGTTATGTTATTTTAATTAAATAAATTAATGTAATGACATCTCACCCTTTTTGCGATTTCAAAACAGAATCTTAATTTCAACCATCTTTTCGTGAACTCGGTAATCCTGTGCTAGAGTGCGTTATTTCTAACCGAAATGTACCGGGTTCGAAGCATGTCGGCGGAAGTTGAAATTTTCAATTTTTTATTAATTATCCGGTCAATTTAATTAAAAGAAATTTCGTACTGTTTAGCGATTTGACGGGTTTTTTTTTAAATTTTAATAAATGTTAATGTCATTTTTCGTGCCATCTAGTGAGTGTGGAAAGAGAAAGAATTAATATGGATTTTTTTCAGAATTATTTCAGCATTTTAAATATATTTTAAACTACTTTTTCTTTAAAAAAATTACATTTTATTTATATCGTCGCTAAATTTTTGAAATTGCTGAATTTAAAAAAATTCGGATTTGAATAATTTAACTTGAATATTTGTAATTTAGTCTAAAAATACTTTTTTAATTATTTTAAAATAAAATATAATGGTGCTGCCATTTATGTAACTGTTTAATAATTATAAATTAATAATTTTGATTTATTAATTAAGAATAATGTGTTTTAAAAGATATATTAAACGAAACCCTCTGCGCGATCTGCGATCACACTTACTCACTTGTTCTGTGTTTTCTTCTACAATCGAAAATCCTTCACCTTTTAATATTATGGAAAATGATTCAAATCAAAATCAATCAACCACTTTCCTCTACCAGTTTCCTTGAAGCCCTTTCTGAAGCACCATTTTGTGTACAAAAACAATTCCTGGGAGTCCATCCGTATAATTCAAGAAACGCCACGATATTTATCTCACTTAAAGCATTCTCATCCTCTGTAATCTGTTCGGCGAGAGACAGATAACACCATTCGTCAGAGTTGACAGGTGAATTAAATGGCGGTGCAACGCCATTAATTTGTACCTTGATGATGCCATCCATTTGTTGCTAAACCCTGAGTTGCTCGGTGTCAGAATGCTTGTTAAGAGGTCGCGCGTGTTCTATGATATGTTCCGGTGTAAAAGTGCTCCTTGGAAAAACTCTTCGTGACTTGCTAACTTTTACCATAATGTCTATTTCTACCAGCCATGATAATAGGCGTTTCTTAAACACATTT